>ARYC01004510.1:0-46594 GCA_000711775.1 Oxytricha trifallax | reverse complement strand
TTAATATGTGATCTTATTCATTCGTATAAATCTAATACTTATTTATAAACACAAAATCTCCCTTCTCTTACACACACTTTAGCTTTATCATCGCTGACTCTCTTAGCAGAACTCTTAATAAAATCTACTCTATCTATCTTTAAATCATGCATCATATGGTAGAGCAGCAATTTCTTATAATGACCTTTCAATAACCCCCAATATAATTCAATTCCATTAAACTAAGGACTTTAAGGAACATTAAATACAGGTATTATGTTTAGCCTTTCATATTCCTTCCTTGTGTCTTTAGTTTTATGGACAGATAAGTTATCCAACGAATAGAATAATCTCTTAGTCAGCGTACTTATCTCTGAGTTATTGTAAGAACTTAATATATTATTCAGTCTTTATTGAGCGAGGATGAATAACATAAGTCTCGAGACCACTATCTTCACTTATTCCACCAAGAATTGAATGAGTTTACACCTTAACCTTTTAGTCATAAACTTCAATATTACTATACCTCTTGTACCAAGATCTTGATATAAAGGTATTGAATGTAAATACTGCTTCATCAGCTTGAATGAACTTTATATTGTGCTCTTAAGACCTCTGCATTTAATCGAATATATAATTTAAATTAGTCTTATAAAATAGAACATTAAAGTCAATCACTCTCTTAATGCGATTGACTGTCTTGTAAGATATTCCGTTCTTTTTATATATGTTAGCTAACGATTAAGCAGATATGTGAAGCTCAGGAAATTGGCGATGAAACATCACAGCCCTCTAGGCCAGAGAGAAGTGAGCCCATTATTTAAGAGTCTTATCATTAATAAGATATTCAATATGATGCTGCTAAATATTTAAGGGTCTCTTAGGCTTAGAATTAAGATGCTATCTCTTTAAATTCAATGCTAATAGACAGTGAGACCTAACAGTTGCTAGAGATTTATGGAGTAACCTTGCTATAGACGTGTAATTAAGGATAGGCTTGAGTTGATCATTATATTCATTACATCCATAACGCTACTTAAACAATAAATCTATATACTCACTGTCATACACAGACCCTAAACCTCGCGTATACTCACTTAAATTACTAATATTTAAACATTAAACCCCTACATAAACCCTATTAAAACCCTAATAAAGTATGAGTTAATAGTCTACTTTTATCAATCAAAAACTCAATCAAACTACTGAAAGGGTTTTGGGGTTTTGATTCCACTCTCTAAGAATGCAATCCTGAAGAGTTCAGTATTCAACCTTCAAAATATATTTGTGAATGCTGAAATCTCCAATAAAAACCTTTTTTTTAAATATTTTTTGCCACTTTATGTGTTTTAATTTCCTGATTCTAATACTGTGAATATATTTTGCAATAGCGAGCCTTTCTGAAGTTCATGAATGAGTATATAGTTATTTGTTTATCTTATTATTTTTATAGTCTTTATTATATTTCTAGTTGCTCATTTCTCATACTATTCAATTGCTAATTAGATGAGAATAAACCATTTTTGGTTTATAATTGGATGGTCTGCCATTGAAAATATTAACTGAAAGTTTTGTTAATTTATTAAATATATTTTTTGATAGATTTTAAACATTTGGACTTTGATTATTAAGTTCGTGAGTGCGATTTTGAGTTTTAAAAGTAATTTCCCAATATTTATTGAGTTTTATTTTTATCTCTAACCTCTCTCTGTGATGGCAACTATTCCACTTATTCGATGAAAACCACTCTATGTTCATTTCTTCTCGCATTCTTTTATTAAAAATTCAATTTTAATTATAAATTTATTATAACTGAATAATAAAAGAATAAATATTTAGGTATCATTAATATAAGCATAATAAAGATTTCATCACTCAAAGTCTGCATTAATATAAATTATATTTATATAATTTGGGTAGTATAGGTATATGGGCCGGAATATACGTGACGTACTTAAATTTATTGGAAGATTTAATTCTTACATTTTTTCATCATTATTCAAATCATGAGAATATTTAATTAAAAATTCATATTACTCAAATAAAGTCTTTGACAACTAAAGAATTGAATCTATTTACTTTAAAATTTATGAAAACTAGTTATTTGTCTCTATTTTGTTTTTTAAAGTACAAACAAAAATTTTAAAGGATTAAATAATATAAGAAAAGAAAGCTCGATAATTCAGAAATAAGCTATAACTTTTATTGATGAGTCATTAAAATTAAATAATTAACAACTTTTTGTTAAAAATCTAGATTCCTTAAACCCAAATTTAAACTGTTAAATTAATTTACATGTTGAATTTTTAAAATTTAAGAGTAAGAGAATTTTCATAATAATTAAGTTTAAATGCTTAGAATATTATGAATAAAACCTTTTTTACATAAATAATACATTAATATATTTAATATTCAAATTAAATAAAGTATTAATAATTACTAATATATGTTGAGCGATGAGGAAACAAAAAGTACGACTTCGTAATCTTGAATGCAAATGATGGAAGCAAAAAATGGGAAAATTTTAAAAAACACATATTGAGATACTACTCATTTAGTCGTTTAAGGAATAAGTGTTGTATGTACAACTATTGGAGCAATGTAATCAGGAGTACCCAAAATAGAATGGTAAATAAATATTTCTAAAAAACCTTATGCCATCTTTCATAATTTATGGCCCCTATTTATTATACATACATTAGTAATAATTAATATCTGATTATTATATATTAGAGATCTTCTAATTAAATTTTGATACTTTTTTTTTTATAAATTCCTTTGCCTTAAGCGATTCACTACTACTATTAAATTACACTTTTCTTGTTTTGGGTAGTAAAGATTAATCAGAAATGATATTCTTTCTTAACAAAGCAGTTTAAAAGGTGTACTTAAAATTCTTATTAAAGTATTAAAATAACTTAATGAAGTAAATTCCTAAAGCTACTATTATTCATTCTGCAATGGAGTCAATTAGACCTCTAGAAGTCAAAGAATTCTCATCATTAATTTTTAAAAAAATGCTTGAAAAAATATATTACTAAAATAGAATCGTAATCACAAAATTTAAACATTCAAATTATAGGAAATGTAAAACTAAAAATAACTTCGACATTTTAGAGCTACTGGAATTCCAATTAGTTAATCAGATATAATATTTTGCATTAAATCAAGAGCCATAACTAACCGTCATCGAAAATACTTCCTTATTATTTGCCATTACCTTTATAACCAAGTCGTCCTACATTGGATAAATGCCAAATACTGTGGCTTACTAGGTAAGTATCAAAATATTGCCCACTAAGCAGGAATGATAAGGTACTTCTAGCATTAAAGAACAATAAAAATGTTCTAAACTAATGCTATCGTTTGGATCAATTGCCAAGAAAAATTTAGTATTGATTATAAGTCATAAGTATATTAACAAAGCCTTTCTTATTTTGAAATAAGACCACACAATTATAAGGTTGAAATGTAATATAAGATTGAAAACTATTAAGGTGAATTCTCTCTATTAATTAAAGCTTGCAAAGTGAAAAACAAAAGATTTATAAATAATGTGACAACTTATACGATAGATGCAGATAGTATCTAATAAGTTATTATATTGAATCAATCAATTCTAATTTTTAAATTAAAATACATATAGACTAGAAATATTATAGGCCTAGTTACAGATTAATATTGGACAGTGGTCGAAAATGACAACATATTTAATATACTACAAATTACTCTCCAAATAAATACATATATATATATATATATATATATATACAGATAACAACTTCTTGTAAAAACAAGAATTGCAATCATTCTATCAAAGTTTAACCAAAGACATTCTTAAATCCTTGCTAATATTTAAAGGTCTTATCTATAAAGCAGGCTAGATAAACTAAGAAGCTATTTGTCTCTCAGAATGAGACTCAAAACGAATCTTTGGACAAACTGTTTCAAATAAAAACAGATAAGCCCTGATAATTAGGTAATATGTTACACAAGTAAATTTCATAAAAGATGACTCAAAGGCATATCAATCCCAAATGTATTTTGATAAAAATTAATCAGTCAAAATAGTTGTAAAAACCTTGAATATATCAATTCTTAAAATACATTAAAATTATTAATGAATCATTCTCTTGAAATTATTATAATTATTTTTAATAAATTCTCTTGATTGTAATTAAATTATATTTTATTTGATCTCAAGTGATAAAAATTATATTTTACTACTTGCGCCTATTTATATTATATTAATAATTTATAATTATATTTATAATTATTTATTTATAATTCTTTATATTTATCAAATTAGATATTTTTTGCTAATATAAAAGTTAATTTTTTTCACTGTTTTATATTTAAATTAAATAAATTATTTTATACATAGGAATTTTTCTAATTTAAAGATTTGTTACTTTTATTAGGATTATTTGATAATTATTAGCGTTTTTATTTATGAATAAAAGAAACTTAATATAGGTCAATAACAAATTTCATTTCTTTTGTTTAATATATATAAGCATATTTTTAAAGAAATTAAATCCAAATATTATAATTAAAAAAAAAGCTTAAGAAACAAAATAAATTAAGTATTAATAATTCGACTTACAATATTATATAGTTCCTTTTTAATTAATTTAATTTTCAATAAATAACTTTAAAGATGCTTCTGGTATATATATATATATATTATATATTTCTATATATTTGTGTATTTTTGCATACACGATTTTTCCTCTATTTTGACTAAATGTAAATATGCTAAATTTCAAAACCAATTATAATCTTATAATCTTTATTATCATATAAGTTTTCATCTTTGACCAAGTGATATAAGAAAATCAAGCATCTAATTAACCGAATTAATGTTCTCACGGACAAGAAAATAGAACGAACAAGAGGTCAAAGATAATCCTCAAAGAAGATATCAAAAGATACTCCGCACACAAATAAGAAATATGAATTGCTGGACTAAAAAATATAAATACAAGAAACAATTAAAAAGGGCAAGCCTTTTACATACTGCCTGGAAATATATGATTTGTGGTCTCCAGAGAATTGGGTGTGATTTAATTATAATTGTTTAATATAAAATTATAATAATTTGAATGATCAATCACAGGATTGAAGTATAAAAAATAAGTTATATAGATATTTAAATTAAAAATATGTTCTAATTGAATTATCGAGAGATAATTCAATAATAATAGCTAAAAATCATATATGCTAACAAAATTACTGTAATAAGTCTCCATAAAATAAAATAAAATTTAAATTAAAATAGAACAAATAAATACTTGATATTGTTGTTGTTGTTGATCATGTTGGGAGGTAAATTATTAATAAAAGAATTAAAAATTCATTAATTTTATATAATCATTTTTGGCAATAGAAAACATATTATATTTATATTTGATGATTAAATAAAATAAATTGTGCAGTAATTTATAAGTAAAATAATTGTCTGCTTATAATTGTCTTTTATGGTTGGGTCAGTATTTAAGTAATATTAACAACGGTATATATTTTGTACTAAATTTGACATAATGATTATTTTATATTTTTAATTATAAAATAATGACAGATTTACAGTTTCCCAGTGCATATTAATATAAAATATTAATTTAAAAACATGATTATAGATCGTATTTATTCATATTGTGATAATATTACATTAAAATATTCAAGGATAGATTTTACAATATTATTTATTTAAATATAGTTTTATTATATGATTTAATTTACTGAATTTAAAATTATGCTTTTAAGTTATCAAATTTATGTTTTAGTTTATATATTTCATTATTTTGTATCGACCTTAAAATGTTTTGTTTAACTTATAAAATACTCTGTATTATAATATTTTGACTCAAATTATAATTTAATTTTTAGCTAATGATGAATGTAGATTTAAATGAATTTTAGCATTTTTAGAGTCAATCCATTTCGCTTCTTTTATGAAGGATAAATTAGTATTTCTAATATTTTGTATAAATAAATTTAAATTTATATGGATTTTACTCTAAACTCTTGAAATTTCATTAATTAAATTGCCATTAATTATAACTATGTCATTTTTAAATCTACAATTCAATCATGCTTTATAAATTTGATTTTATAACTATAGTGGTAGTTTTTTGTAAGGATTAGGAAGATCCCAATCTAAATTTTATAAAGTAAAAATGTCCTTTATCTTAATTAGAAAATCATAAAAATGTGTATGTTTGTTGAGTAACTCACAACAGCAACTTATTTCCTTTATTTATCTGGTTATAAAATCATAAGATATTTAGTATTAATATATATTCTAAATCAAATATCAATATTATACTCTTTTTACTATAAGTTATGTAATATAGATTGCAAATAAAATAATTTAATATTATAACAAAATATTAAAAAAGGGAATTGAGATGCATTTTCATTCAAATTATTTATGGTCATTTTTAAAGGAATAGAAATGAGGAAAAACAGTCTAATTTATCAAAGAGAAAAAGTTAAAATCAAATTTAGATATAATTACATAAAACTTTAATAACTTATTAAACATATTTTAATTTTATAAACAATTGAAACTTATAATTGCCATTTTATTTAATTATAAATATATTTACTATTATTTAAATCTATCATCTTTTTTGTAATTTTATTAGTTATTCATTCGACTACTATATCAAATTTTCCTTCAGTACGTAAATTATTAAGATATAAGATAGGCTATTTAAATAATTTTTTGGGTAATATATAACCCATTTACAATATAAGAGGAATTTAATGACAATTTATTCCCAAATCTCACAGGAAAAAACTATCTCATGAATGAGTAAAAGTTTTCTAATATAAATTGTTAATTAAAAGTTTTTAAGCGAAATCTGTCAAAAATTTATACTATTAAGGTAGATAGACACTTCATAGAGAAAATTTAGTATTTGTGTTATTTAAGGAAATCCATAAAAATATCAAAACGCAAATGATAACTAATCAGTAACAAATGAGGAGTGTTTGATCTTGAACAAAGACTAATAGACTGTAAGATAGAAGGATAATTTTCAAAGTGTAGGAATATTAATTTACTATCGCAGCACTCTGATAAATAATTTTTTCAATTAACAGGACTCTAACCAGAGAGCTATATTAGAGTTTGTTAGAGCATAGAAGCATTCAATTTTATAATATCTGTGATTTTATTTGAATACAAAATAAGATTGTGGAAAACATTTAGGATAGAGAAGAGCTAATGCCCTACTCTCTTTTTTATTTTATTTGCAAATAATTTTAGGTTACCAATTAACAGCATAGGAATTTTACTTTACAATATAAGATTAAACCGTTTTAAAATGATATTGGTTCATTTTTGTATATAATATAATATAGATTTAACAAGAGAAATAAACGAATAAAGCTTAATTTCATCATAACATATATTTCGTTTCCAAGATGTGATTATTTTATTACATAAACATTAAATAATTACTAATTTTTAGAGAAATATATTAAAAGCATTTTATAATGTGAGTTAAAAATGTGTTAACAATATGATATAACTATGCAGAGAAAGTAATTGATTGAAAATTCTAAGCAAGTGATCATAAAACTCGAATATCTTAAAGACATAATTAAGCATAAGTGACTACATTATAGTTTAAATTAAAATTTCTAGTAAAGAACTTAAAATAATATAAATTAAAAAATGGAAATAATTCTGTAAATTATTCAAAATTAGACTTGCTTCATATTTTATATCATAATAACGACTATATTAATTATTCACATAACTATATAATAAATTATTAATGAATAAAAAATCTAATAATTACGGCTTTAGAAAGAATATGCCGAAATTCCCACCCAACTTGCCCCAATAAATATTTACTTAAGGGCACTTGACCCTTATCGAATATATACTAAGCAAAAGCTAATGTATTTATCTCCCTTCGATCCAACTAGTTATCTACCTTAAGCTTTATTTAACCTATGAAACTCTAAGATTACGTTAATCTTTGAAAGAGAGAAAGATTCTTCACCCTTGGAACATGCTAAGCTTAAAATATTTCCAACATTCATTTTAGCAAATAGCCAAACTCCTTACATGAACATGAAAAATTATTGACTTTTAGATAAGCTGGAAGCTCAAAAATCAGCATCCTCTCCAACAGCACTTAGCGATTCAAAATTTATAATAGGAAATTGATAAATTAAATTAATAATTAAAAATCAAAATGGAAAACTTGTTAGACGAAGATGGAGCATGACTACATGCACATAAATTTTGTAAGTTACATTTTAAATATCAGAATTTATTTTAATACCCTTTCAGCAACACTGCAGATACTTGAAGGGTAGAAGACGAGTCTTCAGCAAAGAACATAAATTCAAAAATAAGAAAAACTAATTCATGCAGATGTTTATGAAGGTGAGTAGCAAGATGACAAAGCTTTTCTGTTTTATACATTTCTATTTAAGTTAATCCTAATACTTAACTATATTATTAATTTCCATTTTAAATTAATTTTCATTTTAATTAAAGTATTCCTCTTATTTTTCATAATTACAAATTCTTAATGGTAGCTCAAAAATTGGCACTTCTACTTAGCTATTCATTTTCAGACATATTAAATATCTTTTATGAAATAGACTCGTACTTTGTCATATATGGTGCTTTTCCAAAGAGACACGTTATAGATCAGTGTCATATCAACCTAAGGAAAAACTGGTCTAAACCTCACTAAATAAATTGGATGGCGAAGTTCCAAATAATATTTTATGCCTTATTTAATTGGCAATGTATAAAATCATGTGATCCACTAAACTATCAATTGTTCTATAACAAGTTTTAAATTACCGCCCACTCAACCTTTCAATCCATTCAACCATACTCTATAAATGTTAATGAAAAAAAGAAAAAGAATAAAATAACCACACATCCAAGATATAGAGCTGTTAACAACCACTATTTCAACAGCATGCTCAAACAATAAAGTAACCTAAATTAACATGGAGGGTTCAAGCCAGACCTCAACTCAGGGAAAAGACTCCCAATTAAATGTCCCATCAACTAAATTCTTTCCTTCTTTCCTAGGATTCTAATTTCCAATAGTTTAAATCAATATGAAAATAAAATATACAAATAAGCTAGAGCTTGTTCTTTCGCTATGAATCTATAATTTCTAAATGATTTTTATCCAAAAAACAACAAGATGCTCACATGAAAAAAATAACAGAGATTAAAGAAGTCTATAGAACAGTAAGCTCCTAATTCAAAATTAACAAGGAACTTATAAAGAGCTATTTTTAAATTACATTAGAGTTTTATATCATGTTATAACCAATAAATGTGAATAATCAATTTTAATGTAGAGAAAAAGAAACCTTTTCGCAAAATCTACCTAAACAAACAATAGCTCTTATTCGAGATACTTAAATCGTAACTTAGTAATTGATGCATGACTGAGGAGACTACTGAGGAAGAAAGTCCGAAGCATAATAATTTTTTGAGAAAATATCATAAATTTAAAGATTTAAGAAGACATAAAAAAAAGGAAATATACAATTATGTAAATACTGAAATTTTAGTGAGAATAAATTAATTTTAGTCACTCGTAAAAGGATTTAAAAAACCTTAGCATTAATTTACAAACGTAGGTCTTCTGATATATAATAAATGTGAGTAAATAATAATTAAAGAATTAAATTAAATCAAATTATTAAATTATTAATAACAACCTCTTCTTTATCTTATTCCTCAAAATCTTGCTTAATATAATAAAAGCTTTGTTAATTTTAGATTTTTTCGTCTTTCTTATAATTTTAGTAATATATTAGTTAATTGACAAGAATAAATGCTATTTACTGACTAAATTTAAGTTAATTGCTGTTAATTATTAACGTTTAGAGTTTAATAGTAAATTTTTTGTAATAATAATATTAATTGAGATTTTTAAAAAATAAATGAAACAATGGGATTAGCTACAATAAAAAATATTAAATGACTTAATCCTAATATTTTAGAGCTGGCTCATTTGTAACAATTGAATTCTTTATTAAATTCTTGGGGGGGGGGAAGTTTCCTGCCAAGAGGGAAGTTTCCTGTCAAGTAATTTTTTTTATATATAATTTTTATTAATTATATATAAAATATTTTAATCAATAATCTTTTACTCTATAAATGGCTAAAGTATAAGATAAACATTTTTTTAGAGTTAAATAGATAAATTGCTATTATATTCTAATATCATGACTTGAGATATAAAACGATATTTTTATTATAATTCTGACTTAAAATTTTGAAAAAAACTAATGGAAAATAAGATGATGTATTAAAGAAAATATTGTTCAACATAAAGTAGATCTTGTAGTACTTTATGAGTGGTAGATTAAATTACTTGAATAGAAAATATGTGAAAATCATAAAAGATGTTTATAGTTGTCAAAAAAATAATTCCAAAAAGAAAAAATAAATTAAAAAAAATAAAAAGTTTTCTTGACAGGAAACTTCCCTAAAAAATTTTTTTTATCATAAACCTTGGCAGGAAACTTCCCCCCCCAAATTCTTATATCTAAACTTATTTACTAATAAATTAATTAAGAGATATGATAAATATTTTTAAATATAAAAATAGGATGAGTATATAGTAAATACAAAACCTAACTTCTATTAATTATTCAATTCAACATCTAAATATAAAATTAGTTAAATAAATAAAATCGAGCAATATCACTAGGCAATCTAGCAAATTTCCCTTTAAAAACTGAAAAAAAGAGCATAATATGTGATTTTAAAGGTAGTTTGAATAACTTTATTATTCTTAGGTCTAATTACATTATATGCTATAAATGTATTTAGTGGAAAATAAGATGATTCATTTAACATTATAAGTACAAATGAATGAAATCGTACAAGTGTGTGTAGGATTGTAAGAGTTAATATTGAATGTTTCAAAGAGCACTTTATCTTTACATTGAATAAAAGATATGTAGTTGTGTATGATAATATCTACAATGATTATGATTCTATGTGTGGCTAGAAGATTGACATCGGTGCATTTTAAGTGGCTTACACATAAATAATGTAAGTTAAAAGGACATGATATTGTAACTTTATTTGACTTAAGTTGCTAAAGTTAATGCTTCGACCGAAAGAACAATAGTAATGGTAGAAAGTTTACCTCTCTAATCATGAAGAAATCTTATTGACATCAGAGGAAAATCGCATTAATTAATCCAATAAAATAGTCATCATCTCATAAAACATTATTAGATATATTATTAAACTCAAGAAACGAGTAAATGTGCACAATTATATACAATAGAATAATATAGAAGATCCTTTTTGTTACAAATGAAATTTAAATATCACTCATATTAAAAATACTGAGATTTTTCTATTGATTTAATAAAATAAATTAATAATTTAAAGCTAGTTTGCAAAATTGACATTTTAAAAATAGACAATTCATGAAAATATATCAATACTTTGCCTATTGATAAAATGGAACATATGAAATAGCATGCGGTGAATCTGCTAACAATGTGAGTGATAGTGATAAAGATGAGAAAAACTTCTCATCTAATGCAAGAAATTACATTTAATAGAATGGTCAGAATGATGCTTGTGACTGAAAAGAACATGCAAATAGAATGGGTTAGTTATATATTGTTGATTGTTATTTAACTTGGATGAAATAGAGCTTTTATTATTTACAGACCTTCATGTTATTCATAGTAATGACATTGTAGAAATAATGGTGGATAGATACAAAGTGCAAGCAGGATCATTGATTAATTTGTAAAAGCGAGTCTCTAAGAAATTAAAAATTTTGGCTAATCATTAAGTCTAAATCAAGTCAAAGATTTAGTGGGATGTATATTATCTGTAATAGAAGTTTACAACAAAGTTAAGAAATATTTTTAATACTTAGAGTATTTTTTTATTAGAAATATAAAGAATAAGAAGTTAGAATCAATTTTTTATTTTAATAACTTAATTTAAAGGTCAAATTAAAATAATAATATAAATAGGATTCATTTTAATTTGTAGTTTTTCTCCAATAAATTCTATTCAATATTGAACTCAATAGAGTAGAAAATATTCATAAAATATATAGATTTATAGCGTAATAACCTTTTAATTTAAGAAAATAATTAAAGACTTAGTATAAATAAATGCAGTTAAGTTACAAATTTAATTTAAATAAATAGTTTTCATACTATTCTTTTTGTAGAGTTATAAATAATCATAAACTCTCTTCTGAACAAATTCATTTTGAACTTTATTTTTTTAAATTGACTAAAAAATTATATATTATAAAATAATTAGAAAAGAAAATACTTGCAAAATGGCTAATTAGGTTGAGTTTATTAATTTCAATTAGATGTAATTGTTATCTAGAAGTTACAGTGAATGAACATATTTAAATTATATATAAAAACAAAGAAAATTATTGAATTATGAAATTTGATATATGTCTGCAATATTTTTTTATATTATATGATCATATGATATCACATTAAAATCATAAATTATATTTTATTGATGAATTTCCTTCTTTCAGGGGAGAAGCTCTCATTTTACTATTATTGGAAGATTGCTTTTATTTGTTTCTAAAATTTTAGAGAAATAAGTGTATTTGCATTATCTAACAAGTGATATTGGGCTGAGTAAACCTACTAATAAAAATTTTAGCAAAAATTTGTACAACAGTTTTAGTGATTATTTTTATAACGACAACGTTAAGATAGGCAATAATAGTATTTGCAAAAATAACCTCATATAAATAAACCAATTCCCAATTCAATAATTATAATAAAGTTTAGTGAAGTAAGCCTTATCATAATGAATAATATTAAAGTACTTGAAGTGAAATTTTATCTATTATCAATGTTTCAGAAAATACACAAAATCAACAATTCAAAATAAACAAGAAGTTGAGAGATTTCAAATTGCTAAACTCCGAGTTTTATCAACAAAAAGAGAAAAACTTATTTTTGATAATATATTATGAATATATTGTTTCATATTTATTGAATAAGCAAGGAATTAATATTTTTCAATTGTATATAGTTATTATTAGAATTTTATTGAAATAACTTTATTTTATAAATGATTAGATTTTTAGGGAAAAATTTGAAATTAAATATATCTTTAAATTTGATTGTTCCATGTTGCCAACATTTTTTCAGAGAAGCTATGATTTTGATATCTTATACTATATGATAATATAATCGTGAATTATGTATTAATTTTTATAATATAGGGAGCATAAAGTATTTTATAATTGATTAATTCATTAAGAGAAGGTCGAGGAACAAATAAAGGTATAAATTTTCAATAATATAATTTACAAAGAATATATAATTAATTTGGCATTTATATTAAAATAACAAGCTGAACAAGAGTCTTTTAAGCAGCAATAATTATAAAGATAATTACGTGAATGAGTTTCTAATTTTAAACTATTATGATAATATTATTATTAATAAAAATAATAATTATTATATTTATAATAAAATTCAACCACCTTTAGATAACTCATTAATTTCTTCAAGTTAGATCGTGTTTCTTCAGAATTGAATCTACTTTTATTGATTCTTTAATTATTAGTTTCATTGTAAGCGATAGATAAGCCAAAAAAGCTATATCTATGAACCAAACATAAAAGTATTCTCTCGACCTGAATAATCAGAATGAGTTATGGAATACATTTTTACCAATCTGATCTTGAGCTTAAAACCAATTTGTGATTTATGTATTGGACTATTTAAACACTTAGAAAAGTTTCTCAACTAAGTTCAAACAACTTTCTTAATAATGATGTTATCACTATTCTACTGTCTAAACTGTTGGAGTTATACTTTTGTCTTTGCCAATGAAAATCATATTTGCATCATTCAAAATGTTTGAGGGTTGGTCTTTTCAATTGATCCGTTCCTCAAATAAAGAAAGATGTGGTAAGGTATCCTTCTTTTTTCTTAAGAATTTTTAACGGATATTATCAAGCCATACTGCTCTGTCAATAGCAAACTTTCTTAAAGATTTTGTTAAGTACTTATGTCTTCTAGTATAATTATAGTAAACAGTCTAAACCTTAATTAATTTAATTCAATTTCTTCTTTATAATTATTATAATGTCTTAATATCTTGATCTCTCTTTATGTTTTTTAGAGTTTAAACTAGTTCTTAAAGTTACTAAGTTAGATTAAAATCACAGGAAATATAATTAATTTTATGATTTTTTTAAGACAAGACATCTCGTACAATAAAGTTAAACCCTATCAATGATTAAACTTGCAGAGTATGAAGCTTAATTTTACTAAGTTAAATTTTGTAAAGTAAGTATAATTATATTTTTTTAATTTTCATATTGAACTAAAATATATTGAATATTACTTTATATATTATAAAACTCGCAATTACAATAAAAGAAAGTGTTAAATTTGGCAGCAGTAGAAGAAGATATAGCAATTTCTCCTCAGTCATTTCTAATGCCTAAAAGATATGTATTGATTGATTTGGAGATTTCATTGATACTTTATAAAGTTGAATTTTACATTAATTATGGGGAAATTAATGATATATTCACCTTTTAATTTACTTTTAACGAGCTTTTATCAAACAATCCTCATTTTAATTATTTAAATTCACAATAAATTGATTTTCTTGTAAAATCAATTACTATTTGAAAATGCTTTTAAAGCAATTTAGAAATAATAAAGATAAAGTTTGCAGAGTATTATATGTTAAAATGAATAAAAATTACAATAAAGCTTTGAATTAGTTTTTATAAAAGTCAATGGAAGTCATTTAGTGTTTCATAACCAGTTAAGCAATAATATTCTTCTTTTTTATTGCTAGTTAATATGAGAAATCAGTGAAAGGAAAGTTCACAAAATTTTATATTAAATTGCATATATAATAATTAAATTGAAAAAAAGATCGATTTATTTGGAGATTGAAGATGTATAGTAGCAATATCTAGAGATGACAAATTAGAATATTCTTAAACTTACACTAAATTTATGTATTAAAATTAAAAAATTACTACTTATATCTCAAAATAATAATACTTTGCTGCAGACCATTAAAGTTGAATTAGTAACTATAATAAATATAACTTATATTTTTTGTATAAACTAATATCTATTATTTATTTTGTTATATCATTTATTTTAAATTATTATAATTTATGAATTATATTAGGAACCTCTATAAAATTATAATATTCTTTCTTATATCAAGTAAAAATACAATTAAATGCTAAATTCTCCTAGAAATATTGGATCACCCTTTATTAAATTAAAAGATTATTTATATTTATTTTATATTAATTGAGTAATTAATTTCAAACGATTATGTAAAAAATTTTGTTATTTCAAAATATTTAAATATTAAACATCAATTTTTTCTTAAAATATTTCGAATAAATTAAAATAATGGATATATAGCCAACAAGTTAAATGTAGATACGAATTAAAACTTCTATTCTACAATCAAGCATGAATCATACTTTGACTTCCTATTAAAGGCCTAAATTAATTCAGAATTAATGATAAATTAATACTCAACCGCCTTAGTTTAATTCAAGCTATTTTTCTAAATGTGAAATTTGGTTAAATATTAAAAGTAATCTATAAAACAAGTTAGTAATCAACGTTTATCATAAATAATTATATTTTAAAAATACTTAATTTTTGTTTATTTAAGTTTCAGATAAGTGAATTCACCACTAGATAGGTCTTCTCACCAAGAAATTGGAGGATATTGGTTTGAACCTCTCGCCTCGTCATTTTGTTCACTCTAGCGTGTCAATTATAAAATATGCATGCTGATCATTGGTAATCTTGCATATTTGCAGTAACTAAATTGTTTTAACAGATTGATTTTAATTAAGTAAAGAGAACGCCATCACTGATAATTATTGATAACTAACATTAAATTACCTTTGAAAATTATTAATATATTGTCATTAATTTTCTTTCAAATTAATCTAATCAAATAAATATGACCACTTGGTATTTTAAAGTATCAAATCTATAATAAACAGTCAAATATTCCAAGAAGTATTTGAAATAGCCTAACAATATAAAAAAAACATGAAATTAAAAAGGAAAAGTTATTATGAACTAATTGAAAAAAGAAATTAGACAGGGGAGGATCATTTTCACGTAAAATTAATAATACCACGCTGTATTCTCAAAGTATTCTTACAATTATATGGTATGAACAATTCAAATGATAAATCTCTATAAGATTGGCTATATTTAGATTGTTAGTAAAGTGTGAAAGAATAATATAAGCATTAGTTTATAGTTTAGTGCAGTTGTTATCAATTCAAATACTATTTTGTATAGGATTAACAGCTTACTGCTACTAAATTAAAATATAGATATTCTTTATTTTTATTTCAATATACCAACTAATTATGTAGTATTATAGTAAAATTAACAAAGTAATTGTAATGATATTCACAAACTAATTAAAATTAATTATTTATAACTAATAATACTATTTATATTTCTCCGCAAGCGATTTCATTATAACTCTCCCTGTATTACTACTTAATATAAAACATTTCGATTTTAGTAATTATGATTACTTTTTGTTGCCAATGAAAACACTTAATTTAAAATATTTGGGGGTTAAATCAAAACAAAATTCAGTAAGAATTTTCAAATCAAAATTAGGTTCTAGTTGACTTAAATTTGTGAGAAAATATATTAAATCATAAATTGCAATGATTTGATGGTTAAATTAATTATTTCTTTTATTCAGTTTGTTAATGATTCATAATTTAGTGTCATGAAATTGTAAAAAGCAATAGTATAATTATAATATTAGGTTTTCTCATAAATTAAACATCAATCAAGAATCATCTCTTGAATTATCTTGTGCCTACCACCCTTAAAGCGTCTATTATTTTGTTTACGATAAATGGTCAATATGGATTTTGTTTAAAAAAAGATTGTTTTAGGATTTCTCCTTTACCATTATTTTTAATTTATAGAGAAATTCATTGGTTTTAATTTTAAAAGAAAATTTGTTTTTTTTAATTTTTACAAGGTAATGGTTTCAAATATTATTTTTGAATTTTAACCTTTTATATTAATTAATTTAATATTAAAGGGATTAATAAGAAAGTATATTATAAAAATGTTATTAATAGCCCAAATTGATGGTAATACATGAATATTGATCATATTTAAGGAGAAAGTAAGGAAATAAAATTATTAACACTTTTAAAATGAATAACATAATTAAAATAATTCTACGAAATCATTTAAAATATATTGAAGACGATATCATATATATTAAGAGAAATAGAAAATGATAAATTTTATTTTATTAATTCATAGCTACTTCATAATTAATTTACTATTTATTGTTTATTAGGGATTTAACAATATTAAAGTATGCTTTCATATTGAAGTATATGAGGGGGGGCAACATTTATAAAAATCCTGAATATAAATTGAATTAATCTTTTAAAATAAATAACTTTGTATAATCTGAGATAATTATTAAAGACTCTCGAAGATGAACTCATCTCTTATCTTTATCTTCTCAAATTATTTTTATCATTTCATCCAGAAGCTGTATTTTTTTATAGAACTAACAAATAATATAAACGTGAACATCCTGAATAGTTAATATAAGACTACTTTATCTCTTTCCACAATTATATTAGCTCTTTGGATTAAGTGGAAATTGATATATTTCCAGTTATGGGTGAGAAATGGGAAATATCAAATATTCATATCACTATGAAAATAAAAAACTCAGCTGCAGTCTATCTCGTTAGAAATATGTTTTCCAAAACTATTCAATTTATTTGCATGAATTTAGTTAAAAATTGAAATGTTATGGGTGAGCTTAACAGAATTGATTTGAATATTTCATTGTAATTAAATAATTTTGTATCAATAAATAGTTTTAAAGGGTATTAAACATTATTGAGGTCTTATTGTTGTATTTAAAGATTCAAAAATTTAAAAGTAAAAAGGGATTTTATTGATTCTGTTCTGGTTAATGTGAGGTAAATCTTTATATTTTTAGATTTTTACAATTGTTTCCCCATTTGTATCAGAGAGGCTATGTTGGTATATTTTATGGAGCTTTGGTGTTATATAACTTTTGTATTTTTAACCAATTCTATTGTTTTTCGTATTGATTATCATCTTGTTTAAATAAGTTTTCCTAAATTTATAATATCAAAAGGCGTCTGCTATAGTAACTTGGTGGTAAATGAAATTTACGATTCAGTAATATAAAATTAAGAAATCCTCAGAGATTTTTCACAATCAAAGGAAATAATTTTGTCACAAATTTTTTTAATTGTGGATTAAATCTTTAATGTTTAGATATTCCTCAAATTAGGTAAATTAGTTGTATCTTCATAATCTAAATCAAAATATTTTGTAAATTAGCATTTAATTGGTTCGAAATGTTCTTATTTTCATTCTAGTAAACTAATTGTTCAGAATTTGATAGAATATCGAGTTATTTTAGTGATAATGTATCTTAATATGCATAATATCTTAATTATAGAGCTTTTAAAAGGTGAGTAATGGTTTTAAGTAGATTCCTTATCATATATAGCTTCAAGGTGCTTGTTGTAAGTTACTTTGAAGTTCTCTTTATAATTAAAATTAGTTCTGAAATCAAATTTGGTGATGATAACATGAAAAATCTAACAGCTTAACAAATAATAAATATTTATTTTATTAAGATAATACAATTTTAAAAACAGTGTACCTATTAATACATAGAGGAAAAGGAAATATAATAAATTGTATAGAAAAAGAATACAAAATAAACTAATTTATAGGAGGCATAAAAATAAAGATTATTCTAATGAGCTTTAAATTTTAATTCTTAAGATATTATTATTTTAATTTATAGAAAATTAATGCATGATTTTAGTATTAAAATCTTAATCGATGTGAACTACTAGATAATTCCAATAAAATAAATAACTAAAATAATATACAGAGTAGTCAGAATTTAAATAAATAAAATATTTTTAATAAAATTAGCGCATAGAAAACCTATCAAAAAATTAATTTAAATGAAAAAAGTTAAATACATCGATTGCAAAGAGAATTTAAACTTTTAAGTAGTAAAGAGTTTAGATTTGGTAATATAATCCATATTTATAAATTAATAATATTCCTATTATCGTTTCCCTATTAAACAACAATTTTAATTATTTAAGCTAGGTTCATTTTTTTTATTTAGCATTTATAGAAATGGATAAGCTATACGAGAAATGGTTAAATAAGATCTCTTCAACTTATTGTAAGCTTTAATAGTTAATAAATAAAAAATCACGAAGGTTCTTGAGAAAACATAACTCTATAATTTCAATATATAAAAAATATCTTATCCTTGGCTTTGTTGATACTTCAGTAAAATTTTTTTTAGTTGTACAGACCTTTCAATTGAATTTGTAAAATGTCTGGAATATTTTGACTATCTTCCAGATACTACAATAATTATATAAAAGACATCCATATTTAAGAGCCCTTTTTAAAAGGTTAAGTAGTGAATAGCCTAATAAGAACTAAATTACTGTTTGTTTATTCAACCAGAAAACGAAGAAATAAGACAGAAAACAACCGTAGATTAAAAGCACGAGTTAGTGATTCTAGTCACTCATTACATACAACCCATCATTATTCTATTTTAATAGCTCGTAGCAAAGATTAAGTTAGTTAGGGGTTCAAAAGGAGAGAAATCCTCCCTCCTTTTCCTTTTTTGAACTCAACAATGCACAATGAATCTTCGAGGAAAAAAATGGTTCTCATAAATTAAAAGGATTTAAAAGGATACGAAGTTAATTTCTATAATATTAATAAAATATATAAAGAATAGGTAAATTCAGATAAAGTAATTCATCTTTAAAATATTTTAAATGATAACTGGCACTTATTTAATATTTATTGAAATATAATTTAATTTTTACATAATCTAAAGTATTTAAGGCATTAAATTACACATATTGTACATTGCAAGTTTATTTTATTGCGTAATTACTCTCTTAAAAGTTCAGAGATTTTATATGTTGAATGTGGAATTGTACTTAATTAGGTAAATGCTCTTGCTATACAATGTACATAGAAATTACATTTACGCATTTTATTTTAGTGATTCCGCCCCTTCTTCCTATGTAATTACTGCTGTGCCATAAGCATTTTGCTCGTCTATCCCATCTTAGTATCTTAATTCTCAGCTCCTTAACATCTCATGTTCCTGTAGTCTTTATCAAAAGAACTCAGATTGCTGAGCTGTGTGTGCTATGCTTATTTACTTCACAGTTTGAAGGCGCCCTTATATTTTTCTATTGAGTATTATAATCCTGTAAATAATGCCTGTTTGCCTTGCCCTATTTCAATAAATTGCGGCAGTGTTTGAGACGATTAGTACTAGACAAACGAACATGTTCAATCTTTTGGGCTGATTTGTTTAGGTTATTGCACAACCTCATTGCAAAATTATTCTGTCTCATTATGCGATACGAGTTGAGGTAGATCTTTCCATTTCTTTTACTTTTTAATATATTAAAGGATCAATTTATTTAATTGAAGTAAAACCTTATCACCGTCATAATCAATTTTGAACACTAATAAATTAAATATCAATTATATGTATATCAAATAAGTGGCTGTTATGTAATAAAATATTTTTAATTTGAATTACTTTATCTGAATTTACCGTTTCTTTATATATTTTATTAATATTAATATATTTTTAAGAGTTGATAATATTTTTACTGATTAACAATAAGTTAGAGAGAATCTAGGTGACTACATCCTTAGCATAAATGATGTTAAATGCTGAGACATAAGGCATTAAAACTTTGACTTCAAAGCCTTAATGCCTACAAAGATTTATTAAGTAAAACTAGTGTTGATATTAACTCTAACTTTAATGAAACATCTTATAACTTATAGATATTTTTTCAATGAGTCTAAGACAAAATACTCAAGATTTTAACAATAATGATCAATTTTATCTTATTATTTATCAATAATATATATTAAAATAATGATTATCTTATACAAGTATCAGTGACTCCAACTAACTCTTCAAAGCTCTTTTAGTTGTAGAAAATAAACTTATCAACTTCATTTAGCAAGCTGGGGCATTCATAAGATAAAATTTTGCAAAATAAATGTAGACTTATAGGTTATCAGTATTTCACATTTTTATTATTATCATTGAAGGAATACTTAATTACAAAGTGAGATTAATAAATAAGATTGATTAAAAATAATTTTAGATAAATAACTGAAACAATTCATAACATAGAACGAAGAAGGATCAGTAAAAGACTCAAGAGAATGCATGGAATTTCTCTAGGAGAAACCAAGATATTCTCTAAATATTTTTCAAATAAAATATTGCTGATCTTACACAAACAGCCCATTAATCTATGGAAATATTAAGTGTTTAAATATTCCACTTTTGTGACACTTAGATATATTAAGCCAAGTTTGTAAAACTTACTAAGACAATATAGCTGACACTAAAATAACTAATGATACATTTAAAGACTTAGACTTACTTAAAGTAGTCAAAGAATACATATTAAACTTCAAAAGAATTGTTGCGTTGTGACAAGAATGGTGAAAACACCAAAAAATTGATTTAAAAATATATCAAAAAATTTAAATTTAAATTCCCATTTAAAAGGAATTTATCCTTGAGATTTCTGAATTAGTTTTAATTGTTTTCCATTTAAGATAAATTAAAATATTATATATAAACTATATTTTTGACATAAAATTGCTTAGATAAGTGATTATTTAATTTAAAATAAATTATATTATATTAGATATTAGTGTACAAATAGTGATAATTTAATAATCAAGTTATTAAAAGGCTATTTAGTAGATTTATTAATAATAATAATTCTAGATATTTCAATTAAATAATTGCAGTTTTAATGTAGATCAGGAATCACAATTAAAGAGGCGAGAGTACAGGAAACTAGGAAAGGAAGAATGAACTAAATGGCAACAATCAAATGATGACCTTGACTTTGGTTCATAAATTTTCAACACTTAAGTAAACTAATGGGATAACATAATCATGAGAGACGAACTAATAGCGTGAATAAAGTACAAATACTGCGAAGGGAGATTGAGCGAACTGGTACATCCCCGAGATTAAGTGCTAACTCTTAAATACAATTACCTATCATAATAGAGAGGGTTAAGATGAAAAATATGGGAAGATCAATTGAAAAGAAAAGAGATAATGATAAAGAGAAATTGCTGCAACTAAAACTGCAAGGAGGTGAAGATATATAATAGAAGAGGAATAATCTGAGAAAGAATTAGAATGAGAACCGAGAGTGAGTAAAGAGGAGAACAGTGACTATGCTGATTGTTGCAGTAATCTGTTGATTACACTTACATTTATATTCGCTGGTAATTACTTAACATATTCTAGATTATACTTATTACCCACTAAGTTATTTACTACAACTAATGTACTACTAATGACAGTATAATGTTTTATAAAGCTAAAGGCAATAATTCATTCAATTAAAAAGTCAAACAATAGTTATTTCAAAGTTTTAATAAAATTTTATATTAAAGGAAAAATCTAAAGCATACTTGACAGAATTATATTAAAGCTATAATTCTTGATTGTTAGTATTTAAAATGCAAAATACACTGACTTTTTTATGAATTTTTCATTTTATATAAATATAGATATAGATAAATCACAACACTTATAAAATAATATTCAAATATAATAAGTACATCTTTAAAATTCAGTTAAATTTTATGATAAAAAAAACATCAAATTTAATGAACTATATATTAAATTAACTTTTTTAATTAAATAATTAAAAGTTAATAAACTAAACAGAATATTTGTATAAATTCAACTTGACCATCACAAAAGGAAAATATCTAAAAAAGTGATATGAATGAATTAATTATATGTAAATATTTATTAATATAGGAAGTACATAATAAATTAATTTAGAATTTGGATCCTATATTTAATATCAATTATAAATAGCGTTCAGTAAAATTCTTTAAGAAAATAAAATTAAATAGCAAACAGTTGATAAATAAGGCTAAATATGAGAAATGATATAAAATAGTTTCATAATATAGTTAAAAATGTGTATAAATGTTTGTATCTCTCAGTGTCTTACTGAATAAGAATGTATTCAGAGAAGATCTTTGCTTAAGTAAGGATCTACGCTTTATTGAGGGGATGGTGGTCATAGATTAGATAAAAATGGTTTCAAATTATTACAGCAAATTTTTTTAAAAAATAAATTCTCTTAAAATCCAAACCTTTTCTACAAAGACAGCCAATTTATATAAATTAAATTTTGCATGAATATTTAATTTTATATGATTTTATGATTTTAGTCCCCCAAAAAAATGAAAATTGGAATCTAATTAAGGCATTTCTTGACATGAATAGCTTACTTTTTGTCAGTTTTGAAAAATTTCATACAGCTTTCCGAAACTTTTCTATCCTCCACTCTTGTTAATTAAGGAGGCTGATCACGAATATATGATTTGAATTTCAATTTCGATAAGGCATGACAACGAACAAGAAATCGGAAGATTTGGTTAACCTTAAATCAGTTAAATTATAAACTTATAGGCCGCGTAGAGGAAATTAAAACCCCTTTCCATCTCTAAGCATCTTTATCATTGGTATCCTTGGTAAACGAAGTCACTATTGAGAAATATTAAATGTTTCACAAGACAGCTTTGCCAAAGTTCATCGCAATTCTACTTTAATTAGTAGAATTAATTGATTGTCACTATTCCCTATCATATGTCAAGTTATTGTTTTGATTTATGTAACTGGGAGTCTTGAAGTGAAAGATATTCTACTCAAAGAAGATCTAAGGGGTTGGCAAAGGATCCACTTTTAAAAAGAGTTCAAATTGTTGATAGTGAGTTTGCTTTCTTATAATAGAATTGCATTCGTATTATTATAAAATTGATAATATTACATGTATTTAAATTCAACAAATTAATGTAACTTTTTTAAAACAATTATTGTAAATATATTTTAAATACCTGAAAAATATGAAGAAGTGTATTATCTTATATTTGATTTATACATATCTATGATTAGAATTTGAATTTTTAAATTAATAATATATTTTTAATATTTTATTGAAATATAAAACTTATTTAAGAGAATGATTGAAATATATAATTAATAAAATGGATAAAGAAAGAATTAAATATATTAATTTTTATTGATACTATTTTAGGTTATATGTCATTATTGCTTTTTGATTAAGCTGTAATATCTTAATTTTTTTAATTTAATTTTTCCTTAATTTTAAGATTTATATCATTCTTTCATTCATAGAACTCTCTTACTTTTATAATTCTCATTTTTATTCTAATTTATTAAAAACTCATCAGATAATAAATACTTGAATTTATTTATATTCAAAGTTATATAATGATAAATTTAAATAAAAAACGGTATATAACATTGAATTGTTAAATTATAATCGATATAAAAATTGCCATTTAAATGTTTTTTTCAAAACTTATTTGTGAATATATTCCATTCTTATTCTGCCTCTTTTTCGAAAATTTAATTTAATTACACTTAACTTTTTTATATTTATATAGTAGACATATAATTAAAAGAATAAATAGTCTGACTATGACAATTACAATGACATATATAATGAATAAATAAAATTAAAGTTTGCTAAGAGTGTTCAAACAGAATGTATAAAAATGTCTAGAGATAAAGTTAGAGCACATGCGTTATATTTACATTTCAAGTAAATTTAAATTAATTAGAAATTTAATGTTGCATAAAAAATATATATTAATTAAATGCACATTATTAAATATATTCATATGTTGCTTTATTAGAACTAATATTCATAGTGAAGGATTATATATTCATATATCCACTATATAAGTGAAAAGATTAATTGAAACATTAATGATATTTAATTAATTTATATATTATAGTCACTATTGTTGTAAAACTAATAACTTGGAATAGAATAATTTTAAATAGAAAATAAAGTATTATATGATTATTTTTTTTATTTAATGCGTTTTAATTTAATTGTATTATAATTTAGATTGAGTAATATATAAATAAGAATTATTCATGGCAATTGAAAAGTGAGTCTTTTATTTTATACATCTTTAGATTTATGTATTTCATAGTTTTCTTCATTTTCGATGACTCTTGTTTCTTATAATGTTAATGATATGGATATTATAAATACATCTTTGATAGAAATATAATTTTTTAAGTATAGATTGAATAAAATAATGAATATTATAAAAGTTGACTAAAAGGATTAATGGCGATAAACTAACCAAAATTCAGAAATCCATCTATCCATATAGTTGGGTGATAAATATATAAATCAATAGACAGAGCTGTTTCTGGAAGATCTACATCTTCTACTGAGAGATATTAACAAATACTACCCCAAAAATGGACTCCTACAAACAGGAATCATTTTTTACTAAGCTAATCTAATAGCTCTGTCCCTTGATAAACTTTAAAAACCCCATAAATTTCTAAAGATTTTTTTTAAGCTTTGAAGAATGATAAATTTTACACTAGAACAAACAAGAAATACCCACTTCTCTTTCATACCACTATTTAAGTTAACTCTTCTCTAAATTCAACTAACATAACTAGACTTAGAAAATTTTTTCCCACTTGTACATTGAGCAATTTAGTCTCCCAAAACATAGCCCTCAACCTCTTATCTAATAAGATTTCTGAACTTAGAAGTAAAATCATTCCAAACCAAAAATTAGAAGCCTCTTTTTTATAGCCCTTGAATATATCTAACTACCCAGATTATATGGGCTTCCATCTTAGAATAAGGTTATGTATATCCATCCCTATTTATAACCATCCAATATATTATAAAAGACAAATTTCAATATCCCCACGAAATACAACATTTTCTAATTCAACCAGAAAATTTAAGACCCGATTACAAAATCTCATAACAAATTTTTCCCAAGATTTCACTTATAGATATGAAAAATAATTTTAAAAAGGGGTGACGTACTTCCACTATTTCCTAACATAGTTATGAACACGAATAAAACTAGCTTCTTCATGTTTCACCAGTTCATTCACAGAATAAACTCATCAATGTAAAACAGAAAGCGTAACAATAGAAAATATAGGACACTTAAAAATCCTGGATATTTTATCATTTTAGATTTTATTAAAAAGTAGACAACCCAATTAGTTCAATATCAGATATTAAGATAAATTTTAATATAAAATAATATAAATATAACCAAGGCTTGAAATTAAAGAATTAATCTTTTAAGAATTATACAAGCCATCAGTTAAATTAATAGAAGTTGTCTCACTTAATATAGTTAAAATAAATGGAGAAATCTTAAGGTTAATTGTGCTCCATAATAAAAAAATTGTACTTTGACAAGCTGCAAGATTATATCCTATAATCTTGGCGTTACTCAAAAACAAATTTGAATGTTTACTAATAATCTACTGAAGATTATAAAGTTAATTTGTCAGTTAAGCTTACTAGAGCTATTTCTCTTCAACAAAAACTATAAAGCAACATTTCATGCCCTTAAAAGATAGAATACATGAAAATTTTCTTTAGAGAACAAGACAGTCCCTGATATATATTCCAGATGAAAAGCTTATATACGTTAATTTTATACATCTTAATTAATAATACTACAAATTAATAAGTAAAACTATAAAAGAGTAAATATTTCTAGAATTGATAATATTATATTCTGCATAATTTATTACTTCTTAGCTTGATGCTAAGATTAATTATAGACACATTAATTATTTATTTATTTATATATCATGTTTTATATAATGTTTAATCAGCTATTTTTAATATATTTAATTAATATATTTGTGTTTATTAGATAAGTTTTAATTATTTTATATAAATTAAGGATTCTTGACTTCACAAATATATTTTAGTTAATTCTATTTAGATTCATATAATTCTTAAAAGAATTGATGAATATTCCTTTATTAGATTAATAATATTCACATTATATTAAAATAGGTACTAAGTATAATGTTCTTTTTATACTATTAAATTCATAATTCTTAATAGAGATTTAAAAATATTATTAACTAATGTCATAAAAAAATTTATTGCTAATATACAATAAAATAACTACTTGTGTTTAAGTAAAGTAATAATCTAATTATTTTTTATTAGTATAATATAATAATAAAATAATCATAATATAAATTTGTTATATACTTTAATGATTAATATGATTGTTTTTATTAAAAATATCATTTAAAATGTCTTAATCGCACTTGAAAATTATCATAAATTTTTAATATACATAATGGCTTAAATTTTAATAAGAAAATAATAGATGGAATATATATATATCTAAATGATAGTTATTATTATTACTATCCCACAAACTTCTCTGAGCAATTCAAAATCTATAGATAGATTCAAATATCAAATAAGGCTTCTAAATTAAGCTTAAAGGTTCATATATCATAAATAATGGTTTCTAAACTTGTTTTACATAGAAGTTTAACAGTCATATAAGATAATATAAAATGACGAGATAATTATGAAACAATTCGAAATTCATTTAAAAACTTGGAGTCGTAAGTACTCTTATCGTATCACGTAAGAATCAGTGATAATCTTGTAAGATGTGACTTAAGATGTTTTTGTTGGGTCAAAAGAACTTTAATATAACATGATCATTTTCAATAAACTTGAAAATTTATCGTATATGCAAATAAAAATCATTCAACCTGAGTAAGATCAAAATAATGGACTCATCCTATTCCAATTAACAACGATTGTATTTCAAAAGAGTGTGAATTTTTAGCTAGATTTTTCGATATAATAAGAAAATATTTGACTGTTTATCCATGCATAAATTGACCGTTTCCCTTAGAAATAAACTATAATCTATAATTAATTTAAGAAAATTCAAAATTATGGAATATTTAAGAGCTTATAAACAATATGCTAAAATCGTATCATTCTGATAAAATCTGCTGATTCGACTAAGTCGAGCCCAAGACCAAATAAGATGATATGGGTGAATGATCAATTTAAATACTCATCACTCCTTTGAGTTTAATTGTATTTAGGAAGTCTTTTTTATTTATATATCACCTTCAAAACACTCATGATATTATATTTTTAATATTCTACTTAGTAGATTTTAGACTACAATAAAACCTTGATAACACATGTAAACAGTGATTTACCTCGTTCAATATATCTTTGGTTTATGGCTTTTTGACTCTACTATAATAATTTCATAATTCTACCTTTTCTCATTTGCTATAATGATAATGAATATAATTTAAGCATTAAAAATGCTCATTTCTTTATTTACTTGTAATTATTATAACAAAGATTAGGAATACATTCAAAATTGGGAATTTAATTTAAATTGAATAAATTATAAATCAAAATAGTGGTAGCTAAAGTTGACCAATTTAAACGATCTTGGACTCATTCGATAGAGAATTCCAGATAAGCTGGACATTTGTATAGCTGATACTATTATATCGCATCTCTTAGATAAATAACTTTAATTTAATGAATTTTGAGGTGTTTAATTAGACAAGTTATCTCGCTCCAGGATGCGATAAAATAGTACCGCCAATAATAAAAACCAGCTTATGTTCTTTTTCATAAAACCCCAAGAGTATTTTTTTGAATTAAGTTGAATTTGAATTTTTGATAAATATAGTATTTTAATTATTATAGAAAAGTTGGTAGCTTTATGTAAAATGATAGTAGTACTAATATATATATATATATATAGGGGTGTCTTCACAAATCGAAAAGCTACCAACTTTTGAGGCCTGATCTGATTAAATTTTATTTTAGTATATTAAGCCTTAATTATTATAATATATACACCCCAGTCCAAACAAAGATGCTGAGCCCAGATAATACAGTATCGCGCAAGATCATTCCCTTCCTATCGTCGCCATCGGTGGAGTTAAACCCCCAGCTCCTCCCACCAATCCTCTGCGCCGCCCTCGAGCCCTCCCACATCCCAGACGCAGCCATCTTTGGGACGAGACTCAGATGCTTAATGGACAACCTTTCTGTTGGTCGGAGATCCTACAAGGAGATGCAAGACATGGTAGATGCCATCTTTGGCAGTAACGTGACCAGCCACTACCAGGAGATGGTCAACAGCAGCATCGAGCTACGACTCTCCGTGCGCAAGCTCACCTTCTCCAGAGAAGCGACTTATCGATCAGAGACTACATGACGATACGAGAGAGGATACCTTGAGAATAAGGGGAGCAGTACCTATTAGTGAAGACGCGGCCGAGGTCGGAGGTGGGGGCCTCCCAGAATAATTATTGGATACAACCCCAACGGTTCTACTGCGAAACCCCAATGACGAGACATTGCGACTCTCGACAGATCAAATGGAGCGGACGCCCTCAGAGGGAAAAGGCCAAGAATGTGCAGATTCTTAGTCTTTTACTTCATCAGTGGGTTGCCTGTCTCCAGACCTGCATCGATAACTGAACGAATTACTAGAGAAAATAAAACAACCTAAGAATTAACGGACAAATCCCTAACGGTCACTCAACTAATAACCTAGGGACCAACAGATCTTTAAAAAGCCCAGCAAAAGGCCAGCTGATAAAGACCTCCAGGAGATGTTCATAAGAGCCCCCCTCGGCCAGCGACGCCTACACCCTCACGGATTTCCTCTGGTGCTATAGTGATTTCATTTAGAGATTTCCTCTAATCTAGAGAAGTTTAACTAGTAGCCTTAGGAAGCAATCTTATACAGATCTAGCAGATCTTCCTGAGCCACTCCCCTAGAAAGACCTTCCAGGCACCCCCGCTGACTATTATTTATTGCCCCTAATTGTGACATGGGGTCGATCACCGGCGCCTTCACCTGCTCCTTGGTCGATGCTCTGAAGCACCTGAGCCTCAAGGAGGCCTGAATGGGGTTAGTATTTTTACCAATTACCATTGGGGGATCATCAATTAATCAATTAGATATATTTATATATTTTTTAATTTTAGAGAAAATGAAAATCGAGCGCAACTCCGCCAGGGCGTGTGCTGTGTGCCCCGAGCACCCAAGTTCCTCCTAGTTTTCAAAGGGCTACAAAATGACCTTAATTTGGCCCCTCTCGCTCAACATTTCCTAAAAAACTCGAAGGCAAAAAAGTCTGGGAGATTTTGTAAGTTTAAAAATTTGATTGTTTAATAGTTTAAATTAAGGGTTTAATTATCGTTTTAACGGCTGCCCTATTTTAATTAATTAATATTTAAACATTAAAACTTAAATTCGATTATAGAAAAATGGAGTGCTCCCACTGCACCAGACCCTAGCAGGAAGTCCATGCCAGAATCGCCAAGATCGTCTCCTACTATGAATAGATCAGGACCAAGCAGTACATCCCTCCCTTCGACATTATTGTGGGCGAGGACGAGGCCGCCCCTGAGGGTCGCGAGGAGGTCGAGGTGGCTTGGCATTGGTTCCTCAGTGTATCTCCCGCTTACAAGTAAAGGCTCCTGCAGAGATCCCTAAGTCACAGCTCCATAAGGGAGGTCTGGCCACTAGCCTGCATCCACGACAGAGACACATCTTCCTGATCAGGGATGGGATGAACGGCTTCTTGTAACTGGGATGGTTCTTGTGAATTACCAAATATTCATTAAGTTTCACTTTCCACCCACTTTTGCAATTCCCCTAATGGGGTTTCACTTTTTCAGTTATTAAATTTATTAAAGTCTAATTCATTAATTCTTCATACTCACGATTGCTTAAAAAAATACTCTTGGGGTTTTAATACCTTTTACATTATTGGACATTTTGGTTTAGAATATCTCATTTAAATTAATAATGACATAAATATTATGAAATTTTTTTTGAGGAAAAAAATGAATTCACTATCAAATAAACCCAAGAACTCATAAATTGGCCAATTTAAAATGCTCATTTTGATTTATTATTAATTTAATTAAAATTAATTTCCCAATTTTAAAATGTATTCTACAATGATGTTTTAATTTATTAGAGAAGCTGTACATTCATGGTTATTGATTATTTCTTCTCGAGAAATGATTTACTCATGTTTATTCTCTTCAAAATTAGAAACACTTCTTACTCCTTTGACATGCTTATAGAGATCTCTAGCATTGTTTGGCCGTTGATTTTTCATCTGAAACTTTATTGAAACATTCTATAGTTATAAAACTAGAACCGATACTCTATTTATATAGAAGAATTATGTAATTAATAAGTACTTTCGATCTTTATTATTATTGATTTGTCGACTTGAATTCTGAAGAGATTTGTAAAATTCCTGGATAAGATTATAATTAATTAGAGCCAACTATATCGATAAGAATTATTTAAGAATTACGCTATATTAACACAATTAAAACAATTATATAGGTTAATAAATTTAATAAATAGATACAATTATGGTTTCCCAGATAAGATCGCTATTCATCTACAAATAAACACTACTTGTGGCAACAAGATACATATAATTAGAGGAAATTGATAAAATAGAGTTATAGTAATAAAGATTGGCCTTCAAAACCTCAAGAGATATCAACAACAAAATCTTAAGGAACGTCACCAAACTTAAGGAGAATGGAACAAGGGAAATTATCGAATAATTGGTTTTAAAAAACATGAAAAAAGTAAGCTCTAACTTGGACAAATTCATTATATCCAAAAAAGCAAAGTACTAATTTCATCAGAGTAAATAAGACCTTGGGAAGAAGAAGAAATTGTACATAACAAAAAATGTGATGTACACAATGATGGCTATTAGTTAAGGAAGGACGATGGTCTGATACGGTATGAGCCACTATTGTAACAATCAAAAAACATTCGTATATAGCCAACACATTAAAACCTGCAATATCATAAGCGGAGCAGGGGACCTCACTAAATTTTCATAGGTTGTGAGGAACCACAGACTAATGATCTTGACAACAGGACCTAGATAGAGGTAATAGCGATTATGATATGATTAGATGACAGAATAAGATGACTGGAGGCAAACGGATACTAATAAAAAGTCAAGAAGTTATTTAACATAATTTATGTCAAAAAACAACAAATAAGAACAGCTGAAGTTGATGCATTACAGAATTGAATCAGGAATCTTAACATTAAAAAGCATGAATGAAATGCCCTGAGTGTAAAATGCAAAGAAATAAGTGAATTACACAGTGCATTTGTATATTGTCTTTTAATTACGTACAGTTATTATCTCTCTATTATCCTCTATATCTAATAAATATAACAGATTTACAACAGAAAAACCTTTAAATGAAATATTTTATTTATTTCGATATTGATCATGAATTTTTGAATTTAAATTTTAATTGATAGATTAATAAAAACAGAAAATATTTACTTATTATAAAATCGAAAATGGATGTAAAAGTTCTATTTCATATATGGTGCTTCAAGTAAGTATTTTAACTATATTTCTATATTTACATACAATACTTAAACTTCTAGTACTATTTTGTTTAATTTTCACTACAATTTTACTAATTCTTCCAATTTTATAGAGAATAAATGAGAATATAAAAAACTTCACTATACTACGCGCGCTCCTGATAATATATAAGAGATGGAGATGGATATGCACAATATATATGCTCTATAAATACTAAATTAACTATTTACTAATAAATCCCTAAAAAGTTCTTCGCTAAAATAGAAATATTTAGGAAAACTAGTGAAAATATAAATTGTCATAAATTAATATAAATGGCAGTTAGAAAATAAAAAAAGAAACATTCATAATTTATTCGCATTCTTTAGTTTTTTCGCATATTAATCAAAACTATATTATTAATATCATTTTACAATCAGTTTTTATTTATTTTGAATTTATAATTTCCCAATATTTTGTATTTTATCAATAATATTTCTAGTTTTAACGCATTAAATCTATTTGGTTTAATGCTTCAATTGATTTTATATATAATAGTCGCAAATTTTGCAAAAGCAATTTCACCTATAAATATAAAGAAATTTACTTGCCGAATTCTTCTAATAATATTGATGATTATTTAATCTCTAACAATTTTATTTTATAATTATATAAGTTTAATTTTCAAGTTTATGTCGGAATTTACCTACATAAGAAATTTATAAAAATATCAATTCAGACTTTACTAGTCTTGCAAGAAACTAACAGTCCCTGTAATAATAAATTATAAAAGAACTATTTTGCTAATGAAATATAGATATTGATTGTTTCAATTAAGAATATTTAATTTCACATACAAACAACATAACTAATACAAAAATTTCAATCTTTCTTTATTTTGTCAATTTAATTTTAATTTACAAAGAGAAGCAAACTGTATAAACAGCAAATTAATCAAATAATAATAATTAAATTATTTAATACTGTCCTAAATGATGAAATTTGCAGTAATTTCATCATTTTAAATTTATTTGTAAGTTTAGTTATTAACTTTTCATTTTAAGGGAAGTTTTATATATTATTTATTTTAAATATTTGGTTCAATCGCTTGAAATTTTGATTTATGTTAGTGGACAATATATAATGCAACTAACAAATATTATTAAAATTTAAAATGCTTTGGTAAGAAATAGACTCAAAGTACATGATGGCAACAGAGAGAGAGTTTATTAAAGCCAAAGTTATGAAAATAATAGTCTCTTACCATTCATGTTGAACTCAAACAAAAAGTTAGGAATGAATCTAAAGTGTGAGAAATAGAGATGTATTTAATTTGAATTTTCGTCTACAATTGTTAAGGCAATAATGAAAGCTGCAAAAAATATAGAATGTAAAACAATACGAACCCGAAGTATTTGAAATAAATTCAAGTATAATTTATAAAAAGACCCCATTAATTCAGTATTACTTAATTGTAATATTAAAGATTACTCAATTAAAAGAGATAGGCAAGGTTTTTATAAAAAATATGAAAGATAAGTTGATATAATTGCTTGTAGACTCAAGCATTACACACTTTAAAACACTGTTTAAAAGAAGGAATTTAATAATATGCCTTTTAGTTTAGTTTAATGCAGACAATTAAAAAGTGTAGTAAATCAGAGAAACCTTTTTTGCATAATAGTTCATTTTAAAAGCATGAATAAATAGTAGCTAATGAAAGAAATTGATTGAAGCTTAATAAACATTAAAGTGTACTAAGCTTGGAGATTTTATGATTCCCATTACCATGAAATGTATATTATTATAGAAATGGGTAACATCTAAAAAAAGTTCGAATAACCTCGCAGAAAATGAAGTACAGTTTCTAAAAAAAGAATTAGAAAAGAACAGAAGAGAGTAATATTCATGTATAAAAGATGTGCCTAGAAATGTTGATCAAAGAAGTCTAAATCAAAAAAAGTTGTTAGAAAAGGAGGGAATACATTTAGAAAACTAAATTAATAATTTACCATAATAAAATAAAGTATAATTTATCCATATGTAACTTAAATCTTAATAATTAGATACAAAGTAAGATGTTAAGTGACTTTAGGATTTTACGGCAAAATCAGCAATTAAATATATTTGGATAAAGCAATTACAAATATTCTTGCCATAATTTAATAATGCTGTTAAGTAATTTTGTATTATATATTTATCATGGTTTATTGGTGACATTAAAATCTAAGGGATTGTCAATTAATTTAATGATTAATTTATATTTCCTTGCATAAATTTAATCCAAATATCTATATAAATTTGACTTTAATTTCTATTATCTATCCCATAAATGGTATAATCTTTTAAAATAGAAAGATTTGACTAAATTTTTAATATATTAACTTCATTATTTGTATATTTTAATTCAGAACAAGAGATCATTTCTGATTAAAACTTTTCATATAATTTATTTATTTTTAAAATTGTGAATTTAAACAGGTATAAATACATAATAAACAGGATTATGAAAAGAAAATGTGATTAAATAAATAGAAAATAATTTCCAGAATAAGTTATAAGAAATACCCATTAAATTTAAGAAATTATCTAAAACACAAAACTACAATAGAAGGAATTAATTAGACATATGGAATAATGCTTTGATATTAATGGTACGAGACTATTTATTAATTTAGTAAACAGATTAAATTCAATTAAATTAAAAAACTCTGAATTAATGACGAATGGATGCTAGAGTAATTACTCAAAAAGAGAAATGTAAATGAGTTCTAATACCAACTATTTAAAGTCAATTAAGAAATATAAGATTTTGTGCTCAATCCTTAGGAATTTTGATCAAAAGATTGCGAAAATAAAATAATACGTGAAATGATAATTATAAATTGCATTTCTAATAATGAAAACAGTTCTCATTTCTTCACAAAAGATTCAAAATCAAATTCATAAAAATATTCAAATGTCAGTCATCTATATATGATTGCTTAAATACTCAATACGATAATTATCCCATAGCCTATTTAAGTAGTTATGCTAATTTTGTTGAATAAATTATGCATGTCAATATCAAGAAGTAGCAATAAACTGACGCAAAATTATTAAAAAGTTATCAGAATTCAGTTACAAAAATAAAAGTGAATTTATTATATATGAAAATAATCCAATTGCTTTCTAGGAAATTATAAGCTTTAATCAAGTTGATGAGAGCAGTTGAATATTTAAATAAAATTCTTGGTGAAATAGAAAAAATAGAAAATAAATTAACCGATTAACATAGAAATGAAAGGGATTAATCCTGACCATATTATTGATTAAATATAAATTAAGTTAAAATTATAATTCTTGCAGCTCCAATACTGTATAATAAATTAAGGCACTTTTAAAGAATAATATTCACATTTAAAAGAGCAGATATATTAAATAATGGGTAGTTAAAAGTTGTAGACAACATTTAAAATGTTAACTATCTACATTTAATAAACAATACATATAAAGTTATAATCACTATCCTTAGTCAAAATGAATATCTAAGCCCAAGTATTCATAATATATGTTAAATTATTTATAATTCTAAAATTGATTTAGAAATTCCACTTGTTCATAATCTATCAACGAAATAAAATCCAAATATAGTACAGATGTTTTCTTTGGATTGTTTAAAAAAAATAATAAATTAAATTAATCGATTTTAAAAAGTAATAAAATTAAATCAAAAAGATTTTGAGAAAATTAAATAAATCCCGTATAAAAAATTAAAAAAACTATGGGAAATATTTCAGCTTGAATAAATAAAAACAACTAAATAAAACTATTACCGAATTGTATAAAAGAGCTGATGATATAATTTAAATTTAATTATAAATATAAAATTAAGATTAATAAAATTATTATAGTATAATTAAATTAACTACTTATTGACCAATAAGCCTAATAAGTGCAACATTATATTTAAAGATAAGCAAAATTAAAATAAAATTAGATTTATAAATTAATCCCAATCAAAAGCAAACAAAAATATATTTTTAGGACTTTTAATTAGCCATAAATTGAATTTTTATGGACGTCCATCACCAACTTACAATATAAAATCCACTATTGTTAGTGAAATCAGGACTAGTAATTTAGTTAATGTTAAGTGTCTTCAATTTATTAAGCAATATTCATTTATTTTTACTATATTTCGTAGTTTCTTAAATAGTTTAGAAGATTTTACTATTAATGACACCATTTAAATTTATGATATTATAAATAACATACTTTTTTTTATGCTATTTTATTAAATAATAGAAACAAAATCAACATATTTCTTGAGTTGATATACAAGAACTGAATTTATCAAGAATAGATTTTTCAGAATTATGAATTTGATGAAAAATTAATTAAAATAAAATTATTGACAAGAATAATGAAAAATAAACAGCATTGATTGTGATAAAAATGATATGGTCTCAATAATGGCTTTAAATTAATATGCAATTATTGAAAATTATGACACAAAAAATTACTGCATTATTCACAATTTAATAGTAGAAAAATACCATTTTAAAACTTTAATTTTGTTATTATAGCTGATATTTATAATTGGTTCTCTATGTAAACAAGGAAGAAAAGATAATTTGATATGAAAAGCCATCCCTAAATTTATATAATTTATCAAACATTAAATAATTTTCATGAATTCTATTTTACTTTAAATTATTTCTTCCTTACCTACTTATAAAGATTTCTTTAAAGCTAATAATATTTTCAACCTTTAATTTCAATTAAAATGTTCAAGAAAACTGTCTAAGATTATTTTTATCAATTAATTATACTAAATAATATGAGATTCTATTACAATTAATATTATTTTATTTCAACATATGCAAAATTTAAACCATCTATATATTTTTCTGTTTTTCAAAGTTATACTAAAATTATTTGTATATTTCCTATTTTGTTGGAATATCATTTATTTACTGGAAATAATTACATTTATAGGTAAATATAGAAAACTTACTTCATTGAAAAAGGATTCTCATAAAGATATTTAAGTATGTAAAATATTTCATGAGGATATCATACCAAGATAAATAAGAATGCCAAATAAATGATGAGAATTTATCAAATATAAAAAAATTTTACAGAATATAAAATTACATATTTAAAAGTTATATTATGATAGATTTAGTTATGTTTATTGCTATTCATGATCAATTTTAAATCTTATTTCTTTAATAAATAATAAAGATAAATGAATAAATATAAGTTATTTACAATTTTATATTACTCTTTTATGTTATTTTACCTAAAATTTTATGGCTTGTATAAGAAAATTGGATACAAATCAATACCAATGAAAAAATTATTCATAATAACTTAAAAAACTAAAAATGACATGGAGTTGGATGAAGTAGAGACATAAGAAAATCCAATTAATATGAATACTCATTCTATAACAATATTTCCTATTATTTATTTACAATTATTGCTTGTTAAAAATCCAATGCCTAAAATAAACATGGCAAGTCTTTTGAGAGAAAAGAATAATTAAAATATTATAAAAAAATATAATAGAGTGACAAAGCTAAATTCTTATAAAATTTTATAGCGTCTGATAAATTTATTATAGAATTAAATAAAGCCTCACAGAATTTACTAAATGAGATGACTTGGAAAGTTATGATTAAGTATTAATTAATTAAATAAAATAAATATAAAATAATTAGTATAAATGGAGGAAAAGAGTTTAGAAATTAAATGATGGAGATCAGAGCAGAAGTTAATTATTGATCGTAAATTTTTGAAATTAAATTTTAATTTAGAGATTAATAAAAAGCAGAAACTATTTAGTTATTAATAAGTCTAAAATTGATCTCTAAGTTCTCTGTCATTTATCTTCTTTCTTGTATTCATTTTAATTTTATTTCTTTATTTACATAAAAATACTTAAATCATTAGTGCTCTTGTGCTTTATTATCACTATAATTTTACTAATCTCACTATTTTATAGTTAATAAATGTAAATATTAAACAATTCAAAAGACTACACGCGCTCTGATAATATAATAGAGGTAGATAAAATGCTCCATATATGCGATAAATATAAAAGACTAAATAATCATTTGCTTTTAAATACAAAGTAGTTCTTCGCTTAAACAGAAATATTTAGGAAACTTGATATAATATAAATCGTCATAAATGTATATTAATGACAGTTAGTAAATAAAAAAACATAATGAACTATTTTTTAGCATTCTTTAGTTTTTTCCGCATATTAATCATTACTATTTTAACAATGTCATTTCACTATCAGTTATAATTTATTTTGTATTTATAAATTCCTAAATTTTTGTATTTTATCAATATATAAGTCAAATTAGTTAATAGCACATAGTTATGAGAAGTAGTAATTTTTGAATAAAGTTTAGTTTACCAGATATTGCAATGAAGACTGAAGCAATATTTTAAATACACTAAGATTATTAATCAAACTGCGAACAAGATTCCAAAATGATTGTCAAAAACATCATCGACCTGCCAATAATAACTTGGCAAGAAGTTTGTAATTCATTCGTAAAATTCAGTATAGATTAAAATAATCGCCAATAAAGTCAAATTGTTTGATAAACTAAATCAAGCAAAAGGTTGAATATTTCATTATTGAAGTATAGAGGTGTGATAAAAATTGAATGCAAAAGTGAAAACATAGATTTTTATGAACCCTTAGTGTTAAAATTGTTATAATAACACTTCCAAACTATTAAAAGCTCTATAATCCAGGTTGAAACTAATTGAAGAGGAAGATTAAACTAAGAGAACAATATATCATGGTGGCATCTATACGATGTTTAAAAGTATAAGCATCCCTTGAACCTTTTAAAGTATCATAAAGATCTTCGTAAATGGGTAATCCTGAAAATAGAAAGAAGTAAAGCAACAAGAAATATTTGATAAAAGGAAATTGATAAAAAGAATGGTAGTAATTTTTAAGACAAAAAAATTACACTCATTTCTGATTAATTAGACATTATATTTCAATATTGGAGATTAAGAAAATGACAAGCAAAGAGGAGATTAGTTAGATACAAAAACCCATAAGACTGCTGTATTATGGCATTATAGTTACGAATCGCATTGCATCAGAATTTTTAATAGATACTTTATACTAACTTTTTGATAAAGATACGAGAAATATTAAGATATTTTATACCTTCTTAAATTAATTTAATAAATTTAATCTGTTTTAATAAAGTAAAATTATAATATATTCCGTTTCTTACATTAAATAGTGTGAAATTTCATAGGAATATTATAAATATATCATTCTCATTATAAATCTAAATATATATATTAATTAAATATAAAAGTTCATGTTATAAATTATATCTCAAATAATAACAAAATATAATCTTAAATCTATGTCTTAGAGGACCTAAAGTAAAAATATTTGAGTAAAGCTTGCCCTAGAAGAGAATAAATTAAAATATTTCTGAAAATTGAGTCCTTCAATTAATTCGCTCTTTTCTGTATTCGTCATTTTTTGTTATTCCTTTCATGACTATGGGAATATTTGATTTGTCATATTTATCTTATAAGTCTAATTCTACTTCGACTTTTCAATATTATTTAGAGTAAAGACTTATGAACTGTTGAAGTTATTAGTGAAATTTAATATCTTTTTCCCCTTTGCAAGAATTTTCTTCAAAAAATGTTTCATAAATTTTTGAAAAATATGAGAGTTCCGTTACCATATCATATTTTGACTTCTTTCTATGTTAAGCATCTCTTATTCTGAATTTATCTGATTGACTCATGATTATTATTTGTTTAATGTGATGAAAGAATGCTGGAAAATTAGTCCTTTCTATATGGCGAACTTACCTTAGGAATTTAACATTAATTTTTCTTTTTTGTCTGAGAAAAACTTGAACTACCCTTCAACTTACTTACAGAATTAGTGTTCTATATTCTTTATGAAAAGTGGATACTGGCAACACCCTAATTTTAGTATACCTATTACTATAGAGTATTTTATATTCTTGGAATTTTGGGGAAGTTAATTGGAACATTTCTTGCTATGTCTTCCAAGACTATTCTCTGATCAAGGTACTGGTCATTTATAAAATCTAGTGTAGGAAAAATCTTTAAGTTTGATCATGTTATTGATTACTAGTCCAAGTGAGAGCGTCTAAATTCTTATAGCATATTTTTCTAAATTTAGGTTCTAGTGTTTATTTGTGACTACTTAATTACTTTATTAAAGTTATACAATCTAATTACGGTATAATTCTTTAATAAGCACTTTTTATTTAATTATCTATTTGAATGATATATGATTTTAATAGGAAATTAATAAATTTAATCAAAAACTTAATATATTAAAAAGTATTCGTATAGATCAGAAGCAGGTGGAGGTACAGTACTCACATAAAATGCAAGTTACAAAAATTAATTCTTTAATTTATTTTTGTTTATAGTCCAACCTAGTAAGACTGCTGATGCCACAAGACCGGTGCTTCGCAGAGACACATAAGGATGGGAACAAGAAAAAGTAAAAATTAGACGATGACGATGATGAAGGAGATTATATGTTTTTTTTAATATAAATTTCAATTTTTGACTATTACAATAAGAATTTGTATAATCATTAATTTAGTTGTTAATTTACTATATTTTTAAATTATAAATCATGATTCCTTCCTTATGCAAATTCTTAGGATTAACTTATGATTCTTAACTCTAGGAAAGGTCTGGTTTTAATGACAATCGTTTATTCCAATAGCGATGGTTTGTATAATCCAATATTCTAGTTTTCTGATACCACCATATTTCTGAATTTCATGGCTAGTTCTTAATCTTTCATCATAAATGATAAAAATACAGACCACTAACAGTTTTTTATTGAACTTACTAATGATATGAATGGTTACAGTGAAAACTGCTCTGAGAATGTCTAATTACTATTTTGATGATTTACTTCCAAGTAGTGTGGATCTAGCCAAATCTGTTGGCTAGTATATCTCTAGTGGTAATATGAATTAATAATTCAAGGAAGTTGATATTGGTCATGTGTCTATTGAGTCTAAGCTCATTGTTTGTCATGATGTCAGAATAAGCTTGCTAGGGCATTGGGTTGAATTGACCACATTTCCTTTAAAATTGCATATGACGTTTTGAATTTTAATATTCAAGAAAGTAAAACCGAAGTCGAGCAGAGTGGTAACATCTCTCAATAGCTACTTGATTGCTCGAGCTTAAACGTGCTTAATGCAATATCTAAGAATTAGTTAAATTATATAGAAATCACGACTAATAAATTTTCTTCCTGTGATTTAATAGTAAATTAAAGTAAACTTTAATTTAATTTATAACTAACATTACTATTACAATTATTGAAAATATATTGTTTGATTCAAAGTTAACTGTAAATAAATGCATATATTATCTTAATTTATAAATAAATATGAGTTCAATTCTATTTAGATTAAATATATTTCAATTTTCGAAAATAGCATTGTTCATTTATTTATAGCTTATTTTTTATGTTTCAATAATTTATTGGCATAAGTGAAATCATAAACTTCACCTTTAGAATTATATAAATCAATATAGAATAGACCTAAAACAATCTGTAATTTTGAGAATCCTTAATTTATTATTCATAATAAAAGTTAATATAAGAGTCATTTAAAAAGAATTAAATGTATGTAAGTTAATTGCTCATTTCTAACAATTTAATTAAATTATTTAATAATAATTTAAAGGCTCTTTTATATGTGTAAGAATGATAATTTTATGCATAATTTTAATTAATCAAAACAATTTTCTAATGATTGTCAATATTATGCTATTTAAATCTAAATGTTATCATGTGTAAATCTAAATCAAAGATTATTTTGATCTAGAGGTAAGCATCACTAAGATGACAAATTTGGATGTCAGGATTTACAATTAGAGAGGACTCATATAGAATGTGGAAAAGAAGAGTGAATTGATCAGTAGAAAGAAACAGTGGTGACTAAGATTTCAGCAATAATTAGCAAATCAATAACCAATATGCTTCAAATGAATGAATGAGATATTGTAAGTGCAAGCAAAATTATTTAGGAAAAGGAGTCAAAGTCTAGATGATAGCAAATCAAAGTGAAAGAACTTCTAGTTTAGCGATGTTCTGGGTTCTATATATATATTGTAGAAAAGATCATCACTTACTTGGAATGAGAAGAAGATGTTCATGGGTTTACCAAGAAGTTATCCTCAACTTGTACTATATATACATCACAATAGAAAAGAGTTAAAAGTTGGTAAATAATGAGAAAGAGACAGATCAGGAAGGAAAACAAAGAATGGAGATAAGAGCAATTTCTTTTCTCAAAAATCTAATTTATATATCTAATTGTTAACAGTTTTGTTGTGACTTTTTTAATAAATAAGTATAATATTCAAACTTATTGGTTATCATAGTAATTTATCTATAAGCTATCTCATTAAAAAGCTTAGAGATATAAAATACACCGTGGGAAAATAAGTTTTTACTAACAGTAGCCTGTAAGTTGATTGAAATGTACATGTTGAGCCCTAATATAAGTTGATCTGTAAGAAACAGAAAATTATGAATAGAGAAATATAAATCAATTTAACATCTTTAAGATTATAATTAATGTAGGAGGTAATATTAGACATAAATTATACTTTATTAATTTGATTGAAATCAATTCATTTATTAGTAAAATATATGATTGCTTATAAACAACATAAATAGATATAGTAATAAAAAATTAACATAAAAATTAATAAGAGTTACATCTTGATTTACTATAAAAGCTATGCTAACTCGCAAGAACCCATGCTCTATGGATGAAGCTTAAGAGTCTAATTAAAAATATATACCACTACCTATACTTTTAGAATATCTACTACAATTTATGAATTGTTATACTAGTAAAATATTATAATTTCAATGCTATTTATTTAATAACTAGTAATAAAGTTCATAATTAAGAAAGGAATTATAATCCGTGTCTATTTGCTTATTTAACTGGCATTTAAAACACTTGTGATTAATTATATATTTATGTTATATCATTACTATTTAAAGGCGTTTAATCATTAAACATCTGATAAAGAAATCTAAATCACTTATATATAATAGAAAGCCAAGCTTTCTACATTTTAGAGATTATTCTTGGTAAACCAGTTTATTTGGATACTTATTGATTTTAGAACAATTTAAATTAACAAAGGATAGTGACTAACTAGAGATAAATATCGATCAAAGAAAAGATTACAAATTTTAATGTTACAATTAATTTGGTATCATTTTTATTCAATTAAGTTTAAATAATATCTGAAGCATTTATATATTGCACATTTTTTCCATTTGTAATATAGAAATGCTGCATTAATTAACTAAATTAATGATGTAATTGCAACATTTTCATACAGATTAGTAGCAGGATGTTTCTATATATCCTTATCCAAGCTATTCCGCCTCTTCTGCATTCACAAAGTACTTTCTCTAATCGATTTCTCATATCTACAGCCCACACTTTGAAATTGCCTCAAAGGCTCAATGAAATATAAAATGGTTATAGTCACAATATTTAAGGCAATTTATTTGTATAATTTCTAATAAAAGGCTGAAAATATTAATGACATTTATATTGTTAGCCTGATTAATTCCATAATAACCATGGTTTACTTAATTAACTGTATGGTTAAGGTCTACAGCATGTCTTGCTCCTTTACTACTCTGTATGTTTAATCGATATCTCTGTTCTTGTTGGTATATGATTTTGAAAGATTAATTTAGAGAGAGTAAATATTAATTGATTTCTTCACAACTATTTATATAATTTAATTTAAAATCTGCTGTGTATATTTTTTTTTAAATACCTAATATATAAATAACAATCAAGTCTTGGTAGTGTTTCAAACGAATATTAAAGTGAATAAATTTTAAATTGAGCTAAAATAACTGGTTTAACTGTTATAAGAAGTGCTGATATACACCAAAAGACCAACATTAAGAAGATCTTCGTCATTCTGATAACAATCATAGTTGTGGCTTTCCTCTCAGTTATAGGGGTAGCTTATCGATGTTATTTGTGGACTAAATGGTTTCAATGAAAATAAAGATGAAACTGTTGATCTCCGTCCGTCAATTAAGTAATTAAAAGAAACTGTAATTTATTATAACTAACTAACAAAATAAATTAAATTGAAGAATATAAGAACTAACTCAATAAATTCATAATATTATTAAAGTAAATTAAAGGCTTATTGTAGGTTAAAAATACAATTCCTTTAACAAATACTAATCTACTAATAGAATGATTCAAGTTTCTGAGTAACAATAACACCTTTAAACTGTAGCTAGATGTTATTATAAATCTTAAATTTCACATGAAATGTTAATAATATATTACATAGTTAGATTTATTAAATTCATACTGCTATGATCTTAAGAAATAATTGCTTTTAATAAAAGATTATTAATAAGATAATGAATATTAATTAGGCTCAATCAAGAACAAGAAATGAAATAATAAATTGAATTATTTGAAAGTATTTCTTAAATTCCATTAAGAGATAATAAATATTTAATTATAAATGTTTATTGAAAGGTAGTGATTTAAGCTATCGTCATTTAAGGACAGAATAAACACTTATCTTAAAGATGTGAATGATATACTTAACAGAAATCAAGATCCTGCATATTCCCATTCCATCCAGATATGATTTTAAGAATCATTTAAAATTTATATGTTAATGAAATAAAAGCGATATAACTATCAATGACATTGCCATTGTCGTGATAAAATGATTCGAGAATAGCAGCATAAAGACTAAATGGATGCTAAAATAAATAGCTAATTTATGAAGAAATTCTACAAATAAGTGATAAAGATTAAGATTACAGTTAATTTACTTTGCCATAAATATATAATTTACAAAGGATTTCTCTTCGAGCTGGATGAGGAACACGAAAAATCAATTAGGAGACACTTAAGATATAAAAATGAAATTGTTGCCATTTTATAAAAATTAAAAGCAATGAAATTCTCGTAGTCAGGTTCCTCAAAAATATATAACTAAATTCATAAATAGAACAGCTAAACAATATTTATAATAAGAGAGAGAGATAGTTAAGCTAATAATTTATCACTGGCATAGAGTACTTTATACATGCATGTCTTACTCTACCCAAAGATTTCTCAAATCATGATATGTAAGTTGAAACTGCCCCCAAATAAAATAAACTCTTAATTAAAATTATTCAGAAATAATATTATTCAGTATTACCTTTAAAATTAAATAGTTTGAAAACCAGGGAATATTAATAAAATCACACTATAAGTCATTATCTTCATGGATCTTCAATTAAAAATTATTTTTAAAAAGTACAAACATAACTTGGGGAGGTGCTGTCATAGATAACATATGAAATGCATCAACCAACAAGAAATATTTAAATCTTAATGAGTAAGAAATTTCTTAGTTGACATTTATAATCTTATGAATATAAAGATAATTAAATTTTCAAAAGTAATTATATTATATGATTAATAAAAATCAATTATAGATAAAATTAACTATTTAAGTATTAAATTATTGAAGCTGCAAGCGAATGAATGGTCTTCAACTTTCATTAAGGATATTAAATTATTAAAAATAAGATTGATTAAAGGATTTCGCTCTATTTTAAGAGGTATTAATTTCACTCAAATATATCGTTTATTTCAGTATTTCAAGTTGTTCTGCACTATTAATTAGAGGAATAATTTATTAAATTCCAGAGGAGTGTCTTATGAAAAATCTTGGTACCAGAGGGAATAGGAGGGACTAATTCAATCAAAAACCCCAAAACCCCTTAGTGAGGTTTATAAGTGCTTTGATTTGTAGGGTATAGTTGGGGTCTTATTGGGGTTAGTAGAGAAATTAGGCCAATTTACAAAATGAGAAATAGAAATTAGCGAAATTTAGGGTCGATATTTGATGAGTAATATTAGATTTACTGCTTAAGCTTAGGTTTGGTACGTGTATTAATATAGACTAAGCCAAACCTGTACTAAATTATGCAGCAATAGCAAAGTTATTCCGCAAGAGTGCCTCAACTGTTAGGTATCACTGCTTGCTAGCTGTTTAGCTTTTTAATTCTGGTTGTTGAACGCATCCTGCAAGAAAATAAAAGTT
>ARYC01004509.1:0-45378 GCA_000711775.1 Oxytricha trifallax | reverse complement strand
ATATCAACCTAAGCTATACAAGGTATCAAAGAGCTTCATAAGTAAGGCTTTGTTCACAGAGATCTCAAGCCTGAGAATATAATGTTGAACTTTGCACCAGTAACAGTAACAATTATTGATTTCAACAGAGCCTTAAGAGTGGAAGTATCAAGGCTTGGAAGTGTAATGGGAACTCCAGGCTATTATCCAGAAAGAGAAGACTGGAGAGATGGAGACTTTTAGTGGGATGTGTGGGCTTTAGCAGCAATTATAATAGAGTTCGATATGCCTCGCAATGAATACTACTCTACAAGATGCGAGAAGGATGCTAACCAAAGAATAAGGCAATTTATTGACAAAACAAGAGTATCTCAATCAATGAAACAAATGGCAGAGTCAATATTAATTAAACCAAACTCAAGATCAGACATATCAATAGAGCAGATAGAGTTGTGGTTAAGTAAGATAAACTTCAGACCTCTCCCACATGATGCAAAAGTGCATTTTGAGTGATTAAATTAAATACATTTACTATAGATTTCACATTAAAACCTATTAATAACCCCAACCCCTAACAAATTCCCTACAAATCAAAGCACTTATAAACCTCATTAAGGGGTTTTGGGGTTTTGAATGCAAAACTCATAAAGCGATTCTTTAAAGAATATAATTGACCTTTCGAAATCCTCAGGGGTGATTTTCAAACCTGTATGGTATTCTCTTATTGATTGCTTGTCGTCTGGGTTCATGATGCCTTTAGAATAAGCAAAGAACAGCATGATTTTATTGGGGATCATATGCTTCATCTTCATGTTCTAAAAGTACCTTCCCAATATGTGATCCTTCATCATTTTATCGATAAATCTATTCATTACTGGTTCAAAGAAATCATTGCTGTCAATCTTCTCAAGTAAAGTAATAGACTTATTTTCCTCTACGATTTCTTTTTGTAAGTTCTTCAATTGATCAATGAACTCGCAAATTGTCTCTTCATGGGCTACTCTAAGTTCAAGAGCTGATTCTTGGATATAATCTATCATTAACTCGAAATGCATTTCAGTAATATCTTTTCCTTTATGAGCTTACTTCAGAGATCTACCAATCCATTCATGTTCACTACCGCCTATTAACGACATGATATAAACATTAATAACTATAAACTTCAGACAAATCAACTGAAATGTTTTGTAGTTTAATAGGCCATTCTTTTGGAGTGCAGATTTATTGGAGTGCTATCGAAGTAAGGTTTGAGTTTGGGGCAATCTAGAACTTTTTGCATTGCTTTTTCTGTGATTTCTTTTATTGCGTTTGGTCCACCCATTCTATCAAGCATATTTTTAGATGCTTCATCCTCTGGTTTGCTTACGATTTAATCTCGAAGATTCTGCAAGCTCTTCACCATTTCTCTCATGCAGTCTTATCTTACTCGCATTTCCTTCATTGTTGAAACACAATGACTTACGAATCAATAATAAATATGGATAAATCAGTTATTTAGTAAAGATGTGATTGGAAAATTAAGGATGTAATTTATTAATCATTTAAAAGTTTAATTTTATCAATCAATTTTTTAAACTGTAAATTAATCAAATAAAATATTTATATTTTAAGAAATCATTTGTAAGTTATAGTTTTTGCAGGAATACTTTCAAAAATGTAAAATAATATTAATTAATAATTAATTAGATTTGTGGCACTTAAAGTTGGCTAATTTGAACGATCATCGATAGAAAATTAAAAACTAACAGAGGTGCGAGATAATATGATTATAATTTAATGCCTCTAAAATTGTTTAATTATACCCTCATATTAAATTTAATTATCCCACACAAAAGAAGAGACAAAAAAATTGCAGTTAGTAAAACTCAGTTAATTTTTGATTTTCTATTGAATGAATCGAAGATCGTTTAAATTAGCGAATTTAAGTGCCACTAATCTAAATAATTATTAATTTAATTAATTCCCATTATTTAATGCATTCCTATATTATCTAAAAATAAGTCTTTTTTGCTTTTTGGAAATAAAATAATTAATCAAAATATGAAGGATATCTATTTTCCTTTTTAAAAAAATCTAAAATTTTGAAATGCTTAAGTAAAGCATGAATGCGTCAAATTATGTATCATCAATTTTCAAGGTTTTATGAGCATTTTGGAGGCTTTATCCAATCCAGTGAGCATGACCTCCTGTTAAGTAGCCAATATAATATCTAAATTTCTCTTAATGTAACTCGAGATCCATGTTTGTGAAGAATTTGCTAAGAGTTGGGTCTTATATGGCTCTTTTTTAAGTTCCTTCGACGAATACTTTTACCCCTTATTCTCCTCCTAGCTTCTCAAACAAAGTCCTATGCTCCCCAGATTGAGGTCTTGATTGATTATGCGAAGAATTGTTGATGTTATTGTTCTAATTCTAGTAATATAGCACTGCATTACTGTTCTACTTGCTGTTAGGATTGGAGTTCACAACTGCATTGTTTATTCCTATAATGTGTCTTTCTCCTTTTGATTCTTCAAGGTCTTTTAATCTTTAGTTTGCTTGAAATGCTGCCTATATTTTCTAGATCTCTTATTGCTGCTATAATAAAGGCTATTACTATTGCTGAATTTATTATTGTTGTTGTTGGATTTACTGTTATTGTTATAAATGAAGTAACTGCTATTGTTGTTGCTGAATGAGCTATTGTTGTATTAGCTATAATTAAACACCCATTAAAATGAAATAATTTAAAACTAATTGAATATATTCATTGGTGACTTAATTGCTTTTCAAAACATGATCAGGAACTAATCTAAAATAGTTAAATGAAATATCAAATTCAATATAGACATTTGATTGTATTGAATACTTTGGTATCAGCCTTTTGCAGTTCTTTTCTTCTATCTTAAATAAGAGCTTTTGCATTATCAATATCGTTATTAGCTTCTCTGTTATTTAGTCTGCCAGAGTTTTCGCCTTGATTGTTATTACCAGGCACTCTGTTATTAGTGGCGTTGACATGATTGCTATTGTTATTATTTTGAATGATCACTCTACCTGAGTTATTGTTGATGACTCCATTGATGTTGTCTTCTTACTATACTTTCTCGCTGTTTATCTTTTTCAAGGAAGATTTCACTGCATGACTAATTGAAGGAAGCTTCTCTGGCTTTGATATGTTTCTAGGTGTGTTTACGGTTTGGAGGTTTTGAGTCTAAGCGGCATCCTCAGGTGGTCTATTGTCACAGCTACATGAATTTCCCATTTTGTAATTAATAAGTTTTCTTATAATTATGAAAATTCTGAATTAAATAAACAGAGAAATAACTAGTGGATGATAGAGAATACAAGGAGAGATATGAGGATGATTGAAATTATAAATAATAATTAATTGATTTACGGATTAAATAAAAGATGTACTTGCCAACCTTCTGGAAGCTCACAACTGAAGCTACTATGTACAGATTCAGACACGTCTCAGGCTACGTCGTCCCAATCTCTTTCTTGAGTAAGATTACAATCCTAGCGTTTTTTATTGTTTAATTTTAGTCACTTGGATCATGTTCCCATCATTGTACAACTGGACCTTCTCCTGCATCATCCCACCCCCAAGAGGTATGTTATTTCATCTTTTAAATGATTAATGCGAATTTAGGTGTACCCAAGAGAGCTGCCGACTACCAATGAGCATGAACTCAGAAAGTGTCCTCGATTGCCGTTGCCTAGAGCAATGTTACTTCAAGAGGCACACAAGCCTATATTTAATTCTTAAAACTTAACTCAATATAAATACCCATCTTTCTTAGATAATTGATTTCATTGCCTCCTATGATTTGTAGATTTAATATAACTCTTCCTTCTTTCTTATTATTATATTTGTATAATAACCCTCCTTAACAATTAATTTAATATATTTCAATTCGCAATCATTCTCGATTAGAACGATGCTAATAATAATAATAATTTTAATATAATTTGCTGAAATGAATTCGTAGTAAAGTAACTCTTCATTATCACTTTAGCATCAGCTTTAAGAAGCCTAAAAATATCAAACATTAAATGTAAAAAATTAGGATTCACTGTAAATTTCAATTGATATCGATGAAAATATACAGTACTAGAATTATGTACAGAGTAAGAGCAATTAGCAATTAATACAGGATCATAAGGAGTCAATTCATTAAGATTAAGAAGGAAAAGTCAATTAAAATAATGCAAATGACAGAAATTAAAGTTAAGTTTATGATGAAGAGGGTATATAAATCCATTCAGATGAAAAGGCTAAGATTCATAAGATCTTTATTAATATTTTATCTATTAACTTATTAATCTTCTATAACAGTGATAAGGATAGCATGTATGATGTTTCAGGCTCACTTTCGAGAGCACAAATAATGCCACCTCTTGACATTAATGATAGAAAACCTAAAAATCTGATGATGAGAGATAAGCTCATTGAATAATAAGATTTTCAAGGAGCTCCAGCAAATAATGACGAAATTGTAGATTTAGAGAGTGGAGTACAGATAAATCATTCAATAAAGAATGAAATTAAAAACAATGATGAAATTTAAAACCTAAAAATTGATAGGAAAAAATCAGAAAGGAATATTAGCTCGGGAAGTAGTGAGCTTCTTGATAAAGACAGTGATGATTGCTATGATGATGAAGAAAACTAAGTCTTAGATGAAGAATCTTAGTCTAGGAAACTACCGCTTGTGTTTCATGGGAATTTTAAGTCTGACTAAAAGTTACTCGAACCAAAAGTATCTTTCTCATTAGAAAATTTAAAAGGCTACTAGAAATATGTTGCCTCTTCTCTTAAAAGATTAGGATATGAAACAGAGAAAATTAACATTCTAATACAAAACTATCCATACGCCCAATCTTTAGAGGAAGCTGTTGATTATTTAAATTACGACTCAAACGGATGGGTACATCCATTTATAACTCAACAACTTGGTATCAGATAGAAGAAGTTATGCATTTTATGTGGAGATGAGAAATCTAAGCATAATGAAAGTGGAAAGCTAAAATTCAATCCTATATAGCAAAACGAAGACTTTCCTGCTGAATTCACTTGTGGAGTGTGTTATATGAAAATTGAAAGTGAGGAACTAGTACTATTGAGATGCATGCATTCTTATTGTTTCACCTGCATAGAGGAATATGTCAACTTCTAAGTCAATAATGGCTAAATTAAGAAGCTTATCTGTCCAGAAGGGGAATGTTAAGTAGACCTAAATATGAAGTACCTGTAGAAGCATGTAATGAGCAAAGAGACCTATGATAAATATTTTAAGTTTTCAAAGAGATAGGAGGTCAATAGAAATCCAGATATGAAAGGATGTCCAACACCAGATTGTGAAGGATACCTTGAAAAGCCTATTGTGACTAACATAAATGATGCAAGCTGTTCAGTTTGTGAGAAGTGCTACTGCTTTACTTGTCTATTTACTCCTCATCCAGGTGAGACTTGCGATTAAAAAATAGATAAAGACTATGAGCAGTGGGCAACACCTAATTCTGATGTTGGAACCTGTAAAAATTGTAACATTAAAATTGAAAAAGAGGGTGGATGCCCAAATATGATTTGTAAAATGTGCAATCATGAATGGTGCTGGACTTGTAAAGAAGATTTTCCAGTTCATACTCCAGAGTGTCCAAATTACGGTTTCTATTTAGAAATACTAGAGTTTTAAGGTTTGAATAACTAAGAACCTGACTCAACTGGTTGGTTCAACTAAGGGAGATTTCGAGGGCCATGTTTCTGGATTTTTTCCAGTATCTTTTTATTAGTTATAGCCCTCCCTCTAATAGTTCTTATGAATATTTTACTTACACCGTGCTACATGATGATAATCTTTACTAATAAATGCAAGCTAAATAAAAACAGATTTAAGAAATGTTGGTGTGCAATGATTACAGCTTTCATTTCTTTATTTCTCTATGTTTTGGTGCCTGTTACATTTTTAATTGTAACTTTACCTCAAATAATGGTATTTGGACTAAAGAAAATATTGGAGTTAAGGCAATTATGTAAGAACAGATGCAGAAGGTACAGATACCTCAGTCCATCTCCTATCATCAATCAAATATATATTATCTATAAACCATAATATATATTAATAAATTTATAATGAATAAGTATTTAGGAAAAATTGGACTAGATTGAACAATAAAAGTCAAATTTAAACTTATGAAAAAATGTATTACTTATTTATTTGTAACTTATTAGATATTTGCTAGTCTTTTAAACTTTACAAGTATATTTTGATCAGATATGGAAATTGAAAGATATAATAATTGAATTGCTGCTTAACAATATGGAGTATACAAGTTCAAATAGCAACTAAGACCAAATTGATCAACAGTCAAAGTAAGACGCCATTATGGAGGATGTGAATAGGAAGGAGTTAATAGCAGTCAAGTTAAAACAAGAAGGTAAAGACTCGGCGCATAATTCTGAAGAGGAAGATGATGTCAGAGAGTAGAGAGAAAAGAAACAAGATGAAGAAAATAAAGAACTGATTATAATCAATTTATTGTGTAGTACTGTAAGTATTTTATTTTTAGCTACAACTAATTGGGAGGTCAAGAGTGTCCAGTTGATGAAAATGCCGATGAGGTTGAGTTTTCAATGATATACAGGATCCCAAAGATTGAAAACCTTGAAAAATGTCATAACTTGACTGTAATATAAATCTAATGTATAATACTTGATTTTAGAAATTAGGACTCAGGAAGAACTTAATCAAGAAGATTGAAGGATTAGACAATAATTTGTTATTTTATATTTTTATCAATAATATACTGCTAACTCATTTAGAATTGTATGACAATAGAATTAAAGTTATCGAGAACATCTCTCACTTAACTAACTTAGTAATGCTAGACATATCCTTCAATAGAATTACTAGGATATCTGGGATAGAAACTTTAGTCAATGTGAAGAAACTGTTTCTTGCTTCAAATAGAATAAGCAAGATTGTTTTATTTTTAAAATGAAGATTGAAGGGCTTGATTCCTTAATAAACTTAACATCCTTGGATCTAGGAGACAATAAAATTAGAAAATTGGAGAACTTAGATTAACTTACTGAGCTCACAGAATTTTTCTGTGCTAAAAACAGATTGACTGAAATCTCAGGGCTTGAAAACTTAAAAAATCTGAACATTCTAGCTCTATAAGCCAACTTCATTGAGAAAATTTCAGGTTTAGATGGACTAGAGTAATTAGAGGAAATCTACTTGCAATAGAATTAAATATCGAGGATTGAAGGATTGGAAAACTTACCATAGTTAAACACATTAGATATTGCCTACAATAAACTTGAAAGAATTGAAGGACTAGATAGCAATTTGAATTTGCAAGAACTTTGGTTAAACTACAATTAGATTCACGATCATGATAGTTTGGAATATGTTAAGAAGTTCCAGAAACTTTAAACAATCTACTTAGCTGATAATCCAATCGCTTAAGTTACAGAGTTCATGGAAAATCTCTAAACAGCACTTCCCTAACTGCAGCAAATAGATGGCTATGTACTAAGACCAGGTTTTATATATAAAGTTAAAGCTGATTCCAATGTTAAGCCAATCACAAAGAGAGAAATCGACCCACAAGCTAAAAAGATACTTCAAGAAGTCATTGTCAAGCAATAAAGTGATTAATAATGAAATTAACTTTGTAATTCTTTTGTCTAGATATTTAGTTTTCTTCACAATACCTGATGGTATATTAAGAAAGTTAAAAATGTTATAATATAAAAATAAAAGAATAAAAGATGAAAAAAGGAGAAAAGGCTGGTGAGATCATGGCTGGCAGAAAGAGAGAGATCTCTCAAGTAGCTGATGACTAAAACTGGAGATCATATGTTTCAAATGAACTCAAGTGCGCAGAAATTTGGAACTAAGATTGGGGATTCCTAGCTTCTTAACAAGGTAAACATGAATGCATTGAATAATAACGACAGTTTCTGGAAATTATAAAATATGAAACTCATTAAACCTGTTAAACTTCTTTCCAATTTTACAATAATTCTAACTTAATTTTCAAAATATAGAGGGATATCAGCAAACTTAGACAAAAGAAGAGCAAATTAGAAAGCTTGAGGAGGAGCTAGCTGCAATGAAAGTGAAGACATTTTCAAAGACTAACGATCAATATGGCAAGGGCAACAACTTAGAGGCTTACCCTATGAAACATCTCAATAAAAAGAAGGATAAGGATCTCATGCCTTGCCCAAGACGCCCACCCAAGAAGAAGGAATGAATCATTTCCTATTTACACTTCACTATATCTATAATTTGTTTAAGCTTTAATGACTTTATTTATATCTCTTATTATGTATAAATTAACTTAAATTCTAACTTTAATATCACTCATTATTCTTATTCTAATGCCACTGTGCAATGGTTTATTTTATTTCAGTTTATGTAGCAAATCCACAAACATTTAAATCGGGAGTCCAAAAGAATTTCTTGTAATTTGTTTGCTTATTTAAGTTTTCACTCATATACTAAATATTTCTCTCGAGTGATCCGAGTACTCTATCTCTTCCACTTTCAAGCATGAATTTTATAGGATCTCTAGATGTCTTATCTAAATTATTTCCATATTTATCTAATTCGTTTGAGTTTTATGAAGCAACTTAATTGTATAGGAAAGATGACTTATTGAATGAAGCTTTTTAAGGAGATTGTTCGAATGAAGTCTAATTCCTTTTTTATGTTTTGGTTTTTCTTGATTTTTTTATAGGTATTTATATCTTGCTTAAATTACTAATGTCTTATAGATAAAAATTCACACCAGTAACTCGCTTCGTTAACCTCATTGAGGTCTATTCCAAATTGTATTTTGATAAAGACATTTTAGCAGCTTTCTAATCCCTAACGCTTTCACTAATCACCTTTGAATCTTTTCTCTGCATAAATAAAGGATCTGTCCCTCTCTGGCTATTATTTAAGTCTTTGCTGAGTATTTCTTGATCCTGAATTACTTTAAGAGCTTGATCGTTTTCATTAAGGCTTTCTTCTATATTTTATAATTTTGTTCTGTCAGTGAAACTAAGAAGTAAATTTTAGACAGCTTATTTATCAGTGCCTAGCTAAACTTTCTCTAATTGTTGATTCTTTTAAACTTCTCTTAATCTGTTGCTATATGACATCTAAGATGGACTGTTCTTAGCAATGTTGTTAGTTTTCATTAATAGCTATTTCATTCTAGAATTATATGGATTTGTATTTTAAGGTGTTTTACTTTGATTTAGAATACCTACTGAATATCTATTCTCAAGACTGGGGAACATAAACTAACCTTATTTTATGTTTTTTGCTGCTGAACTAGATGTTAAAATATTATTCTGATGTAATTTAGATTATTATACGGGACTTAATTAAGTGTTGTTTAATGTTGGGTTTTAGATTTTATCGTCCATAGCATTTGAATAGTACTTTTATTGAACTTATTCCAAAAAGTCACCTTGATATCTCCAATTAGTCCTTGTGGTGTTAAACCATAAATAAAAATTAGACGATAAATTGAATAACATTAAGAAGTAAAATTTCTATTTTTTTACTAGAGGTTCTTTTTTTAATAAACTCTCGTTGAAATGGATCACTATATAAACAAAAGATTTTTTTGCATAAACTATAATAACTCCTCGAAAACTATCATTATCCATATTAAAATTGATGTGTCTATCTTAATATTCTTTAGAAAAACTAATAAGATTAAAAATTTTTAACTTTTTCTGTTGCAAAATTATGATTCAAGAGTTTATATTTATCAGTTTCTTATTACATTTATTAGATATTCTATTAAATTTTCTATGCAGCACCTAGGTTATCAATCTAAAGTCCACTATCCTTATAAGTTTTATTTATCATTTTTATGGATATATTATATTTATTTATTAAATTTAGTTATAGATTAATTGAGACTTTATTTAGTTAATTTTATATAAATCAATTCAATTTTATAACATTATTCACTTTCCAAGGTTAACTTTCTTCTCCTTTGACTCCTTGAGTTCAACGATTCTGTTAAAGACGAGCTTTCCTCCAACTGATTCAGTGCGTGAATCTTTATCAACGACAAAGTAAGCAAGTCTTTCGAATTGGAATCTATCATACTCCTTTGCATTTTCAAGATTCTTCCACACTTTAGCATTCTCTTTGATAACAAGTGAGTCTGGGTTAATATGTTGCTCCCAATCAGAATCCTTAACTTCTTCGCAATCGAATAAGTAAGAATAGAGTCTAACAACTGCATCAACACTTTGATCTTTGGAGACCCAGTGGATGTAACCCTTGAGCTTCTCCTTGAAGTCTAGTAATACTTCAACCTTAACATGGGACACTTCACCATTGGCACCTTTAACAACTTCAACCAACTTTATCACTGGACCGTACTTCAAGCACACTGGTTGTTCTGGAGTTAAACCGAAGAATCCTTTTGAGTGAACTTCTGAGAAGTCTTCCTAGTCAATATATTTTAAAAATGATATTTATTATAATATAGACGTGCTTTCCAAGCTTATAAATTTGAGATCCCTTTGCTTTATCTGTTGGGAAAAGTGGAGCTTCAATTTCAGTCTCTTTCACAGCCTCAAAATTAACAATTTCAAGAAGAACTGGTTCTTGAACACCGAAAGTTCTTGGAGCATCTCTATCGAGTTCCTTTCTTGCATAGTGCTCAAGGAGCTTGATTTGAGTGATGTTGTCGTTACCTTTTCTAGATACACCAATCTCATTACAAAAATCGTTGATCATTGATGGGGTATAACCTCTTCTTCTTAATCCCAAGACTGTCAACATTCTTGGATCTTACCAACCATCTACAACATTAAGAGCAACAAGCTTTTCAAGCTTTCTCTTTGAAAGAACTGTGTAAGTAAGATTAAGTCTGCTGTATTCCCAAACAATTGGTCTGTAGAGATCCAAAGCTTCCAAGAGCCAGTAATATGACTCTCTTCTGTTTTCAAACTCAAGAGTACAAAGTGAGTGAGTAATATTTTCGAGTGAGTCATTGATACAATGAGTGTAGTCATAAGTTGGATAAATGCACCATTTATTTCCTACATGTGGGTGAGCTACGTATCTAATACGATAGGCAACTGGGTCTCTCATGTTTGGATTTTCATGAGTCATATCGATTTTCATTCTTAAGCAGCATTCATTCTCAGCGAATCTACCTTGTCTCATTTATTCGAATAATTTAAGATTTTCTTCAACAGTTCTGTTTCTGAATGGTGAGTCCTCCTTCTTTTGTCTACCTTCGTTAATTTAAAGCTTAGTTTGGTGTTCAACGTAAGCCTTTCCTCTTCTTATGAGTTCTCTAGCAAGTTCATATAACTCTTCGAAATAGTTACTGGCATAAGTGATATCATGAGGCTTATAACCTAACCAATCAACGCAAAGCTTGATATTGTCGATAAATTCTTGGTTTTCTTTAGTTGGGTTAGTATCATCAAATCTCAAGTAAGTATAACCACCGTTCTCTGAGGCAACTGTGAAGTTGAATCTCATAGCTTTCGCGTGACCAATTACATATATATTTGAAACCTTGATAAACATAAATGTTAAAAATAATGATTTTTTATGAATGTGCAAGAAACCATTAGGTTCAGGAGGGAATCTAGTTACGATTCTTCCTCCAGTAGCTTCTTTGTGTTTCTTTAGAAGTGCTTCAGAGTTATTTAAAAATAGATTTTATTAGTTTTAAACAGCCTTAATATCTCTTCCCACTAAATCAAGAATATTCTTTCCAGTGGAGGCTGCTGCAGGTTCAGCATTAGCTTCTACCTTTTTCTCTTCAACCTTAGCTGGAGCTGCCTTAGCTTTCTTGACTTTTCCATCTCCTTCTGGCTTGGGAATTTCAGCCAAGATTTCGACCTTTCTTTTATTGATTAAATCAATGATTTTCTTTTGGTCTGCCCACTTCATTTCATCTCTAGCCTTGTAAATCAATTTGCTGAAGTCAAAGCTGTGTCCCTACTCCTTAATGGTAGCAATGCTGTCCTCATAGATCTTATTGACAAAAGATATGATTTCTTCGTCGCTAATAACGAAACCAATACCTGATTCTCTCTTGAAAACCTCTTCATCAATAGGAGCTTCAGCACCTTTGCTTCTCACTAAATCAGTTAAGTGTTTAATAGCTTCATCTAGCTATTGAGGCTTGACTATTTACTCAGAAATGATGTAGGAAACAAGGAACTTAGTGTGATGAGTGATTGATTCTGGCATCTTAGTAGAGGCTTAGTACAACAAATTTCCGATAGTCTTTGAGGTTTCTCTCACTTCAGCTAGGTCAACAATCTCCTTGAGTCTCAAGGAAACTTTCTTATTCTTAGTGATTGAGTCTACGACCTTAGGATCAAGGCCAATAGCCAAGAATGTCGCTTAGTAATTACTGCTAGTATCTTCCATATGTTTATGTTAGGTAAAACTTATTATTAATAATAATGATTATGAACTCAAATTATTCTACCTTATTCAATATATTTTAGCCAATATGGCAATTCATTTTTTAAAGGTTAAATTTGTTTAAGTTTGTAAAATTTATAATTAATCTAAAAATGTCATAGATTGTATCTAAACTTCAGCAAATCGATGGTTTGACTACTTTAGAGAGGCTTCCAAAATACCAAGCCATTATTAACTAATTAATTGAAGAAAAAAATCTTCAATAATTAAAGGAAGTTGTGGATTATGGTAGGCTACAATCTCAATAATTAAATTTTCTATAGTCGTGAACGAGGATGTTCAAACCACAGTGAGTAGACCAGTTATGACACATCTTTCGCAGATGCTTTCAAAGCTCAACAATGATTAAGCAATGGAAATTGGATCATATGCTATAGACAAAATGGCAAACAGACTCCTCATCTTTGAAGAAGAAGTAAGAATTATAGAAACTTATTAAATTATGACAATAGGATTCTCATTTTAAGAGGCAGATTGCTGAGATTTATGCAGCAAGAAAAGATTTCGAAAAGGCAGCAAGAACTTTGGAGAAAATTAATGTTGAAAATGTAAATAGAGCTATTCCAAATGATGAGAAAGCTCATATTTACATTCAGACTGCTGAGTTTTGGTTTGAAGATGATGATGCTGTCAATGCTGAGAAGTATATCAACAAAGCTGCTCATATCATTCATTTGGTTCAAGACCAATCAGTAAAGTTGAGATACAAGGTTTGCCATTCAAGAATCATGGATTCAAAAAGGAAGTTCCTTGTTGCTTCTTTTTCTTACTACGAGTTATCAAACTAAGAGGGAGTGGATCCAGCAGATTTGTTTTTGCTCTTGGGTATGGCAGCTACATGCGCTATCTTGTCTCCAGCTGGGCCATAAAAGTCAAGAATTTTAACTGTTTTGCAAAAGGATCCCAGAACTTAAAAACTTGAATAGTTTGAGATTCTTGACAAGATGTTTATGGGAAAGATCATTAAGAAACCTGACGTAAAAGCATTTGAAGAGTCTCTCCTAGATCATCAAAAAACTGTTTCTTAAAATATCGAATCTTTATAAAAGAACATATTGAATCGTAAATAACTAGAGTACAGTTGCATTAGCTTATTTTGTGAATAAAATTTATTTTTACAAAGGGTTCAAAATACATTTTGAGAAATGTCCTAATACTAGTTAGGTTATTCTAAGTTAGCTTAGGGAACTATTCTCCTTCTTAAGTTTTATTATGCACTACGATAACCTCGCTCTCTTGTTGGCAAACGATCTCCTTGTACAGTGTTCTACGGCCTCTAACCATTGCTTTAATAAAAATTCTGACCTGTACTATTTTAATTTTGAGATGAACCATTAAAATCATAGAACATTAAGTTCATATTCTCTCTTTGTTCTACTTGTAAGTGATTTTTAATATTCTCATCTCTATGAACTTCTATTTTAATGTGGGCATCTGCCTGTCTTGATAGGGCTCTAGGCTTAGTAAACATTGGATTTTTGTTTTCTATTTGGTGATAGGGAGCTCCTGCAGGATTTTAACCTCTTGATTACTTTTAGAATTCTTGCTGTTATTTTTATTTCTGATAAACTTATAAGGATTATTCATTTATTAATAAGCATATCCCTAACTAAAGTTTAATCACTAACATAGAAGGTTTTTCGACCAAAATTAGCAGTACCACTCGGAGCTTAACTGTAAGGTTTGTTAGCATAATTATTTGCATTTGCGAGATGGTTTTATGTTGGGGCTTCTACCCTCCTGTTAGAATGGAATCGAGGGTGCAGTTATTAATGAGATTATTGGAGTGCCCCATTTTCTAAGTTATTCTTGTTTTAATTTGCTCTTGGATCATAAAAATTGTTTGATGTAACTGCAAACTTATGCCAACCCTACCCCAGCTTGCTGTCAGCCTTACCTCTCAAAAACTATATTATAATCAAAATTCTAACTACTCTTTGTTAAATTTATTTTGAAATGATCAAATTCTAAATATTATTAGAATTTTCACAGACTTTTGATATAGTTATTTTATTATATGGAATTTTTATAATTATATTACATAGATAAATTGATTGAATTGTTTTTACTTCTTTTGAAATTACTATAATATTTTTTACGCTCATTTTTTAAGTTTTCATAGAATAATAGAATAAATAGCAAGAAAATTGCTCTATTATTATATTAGGGTATTATTTAAATTATTAATAAACAAATTTAATCTTAATAAATATATAAATTAAGGTTTTTATCTGACCTAGCTATGATTTTAATAGTTTCCGTTATTTATAACGACTCCTCCATATTAATCTTCCTGTAAGAAACTTGACTTTTAACCAAAGCCTGTTCCATACTGTGTGGTATATTATTGTTAATATTTACATTAACAATAATATTAATATCTAGAAATATCATTTTTAGCAAATACCAATATTAATGCTATTGAGTTTACTGTTAATTTTATATTTATTGAAGTCCGTATGATGAAGACTAGTTTTAGATATTTGCATTCAATGCTTTATTAGAATTAGCATTAATATTTTGGAATGTTTTGCGGAAATCCAAGAATTTAGACCCATATACTGTACTAGACTGTTGCTTTTAGCTGATTTAGAAATGGAATTTCTTCTTCAAGTCAGCTCCATTAAGTGCGCCAGCTCCTTAATTAGCAACTGCACTATTTCCATAATCTTCCTTGTAAATACCCTTTTTATTTGTCTTTGGGAGGTTTCTAACTTGACTTCCAGAATGCTCTTCATCGTCATCTCCCCTATCTGCATCTTCAATATCTGCTGCATTTTCTTCATCGTCATACTCTTGTGAGTAAACTTTATCAGAGGAGGGACCTTTCCGACTGCGGTTGTTCATATTAACACTCTTTCTTGCTGTAGTTTTATTATCATCGTCTTCTTCTTAATCCTCTTCATCTACTTGATGATTAGTTGTTTCTCCATCATCCTCATCTCCTTCGCTTGAGATCTCTTCCTGTAGATATATCTCGTTTTGAGCTTGTTTCTTTGTGGTAATTCTCTCAAGCAGTCTGGATTAAAGAGATTCTCTCTGTTAAATGGGCATTCCATTTTACAGTCTCTTGTCTATTTCGTTATTGATCTTATTTGAAGTTTGGTATAATCTAGAAGCATCAGCACTTATAAGCGTGCCTCTTTTTTCTTGCTCCCACTTTCTCTTCCTTGCTAAAATATCTATGTTGGTATTCCTTTGATGGCCATTAATATTTATGAAGGATTTCTTGCTTTCGTCTCCAATCTTGATTCCGCCATCTACACCTCCATTATTGATGTTTATATTAGCTTGCCCAGATATAAATCCACTCGTTGCTATGTTATTATTGTTGATAATGGGTTGAGCACCAGAGTAATGATAAGGACTCAATGAAAACTATGTTGTCTAAATCATTAAAATTATGGAATGAGCATATTACTTACAGGTCTATTAGTGGGATTAATTTTATTCTGCCTAGATTGTGAGAATGTCTAATTGTCCCTGCGAGAATTGGCTGAAACTGCCGTTGCCATATTCGGAATTACTTGTTTATATTAATCATTAAGCACTACTTTATTGTTGCTGCTGCTTTAATTCAAAACACTTCCATCTGTATATGATGACGACACCTTCTCTATAACAATTATAAAATATATACGATAATTATTACAATTATATTAGATTTTGCTAAAAGAGAGATTTAAGAATATAAGAATAAGGTTGTACAAGTGAAGATGCATGCGACTACCTAATGAAACTGGGATGTTTTTTATCTTCTTACTAATCTTTCTATTGTTATGAGTTCATTACTATCATTTTCAATATGTTATAATTTATAAATATTAATATTTTAAGAATTACTTTAACTTACAATCAATCATTTCATTAATATTCCTCACTCAGAATGTTTGAATAAAAGATAAATATATATATATATTATAAAAAGAGTATTGATCTTTAATTTTTTAAAAAAGAAAGGTATGATTTTATAATTTTTGTTTGATATAATTTATATTTACATAATAATTGTTTTTATTTTGAAGTCAAGAAATTATAATTAATTACAATTTATTTAAAATTAATGTGAATATGTAGAAGATATTTTATTAAAAAGCTCCATAAAATAATATTAATTAAATTATTATACTAAATTCTGAATAATAAAGCTTTAATGTTCAAATTTATTTTTACTTTTCATTTAAAACGCCTTTAAATGATTCTAATTAAAATTTATATGCAAACATTATTATTGAAAAAATATTATTTCTACTATATTGAAAAGTATAAATAAAAGCTAATGAAAAATATGCATTCTTTACCTATTTGAGGTTTAATATATATGTGATTTAAATCGAAAATTAATAAAATTTATTTCCTTCCTCTCAATTGTATCATTATTGATAGATTTAATATTTAAATCATTGAATATTAAGTTATTATACTTTTTATTGATAGTTTTCGTTCGTGGAACTTCTGAATATGAGTATTGCTAAGTAATCAAAACTAAGAGAATATAACACAGACATTTTGTCTCATGACTCATCCAACTCAAATGGGGTTGATGCAAGAGTACGTGTTAACAACACTTTCAAGTCAAGCGTCATGCCATAAGAAGATAACAATAATGGCTATACACAAGATAGAAGCGCAAAAATCAGAGATTAAATGTTCAAGGATCGTCCACTCACTGCTAAAGTTCAGAGAGCTTCATATCAAGATTCTAATATCTTTGGATATAAGGACGAATATAACCCAACTACATAGAACGCCGCCAGAGCTGATGAATCAAATGGCAAAACAAGATATAACGCAACATTTGCATCTAGGATATTTGCGCAACCAAGTGGACCAGATGAAACAGATAGACCTCCCTCCAGAACTAGAACAGAGGAGAAATGGATGAGCACTGTATTCGAAGGACCAACTTAGGAGCAGAGTAGAAGAAAGAAGCTCGGCTAAGCTGATTCGGGAACAAGCAATTTGTTTGGAAGTGATAGAGTTGATCTTGATAACAGATCAAACGCAATGACAGTCATTGGCTCCAAAAAGGAATCTAAGCAATGGAAACCAGTCAGACAACAAAAGACAGCAGAACAGCGCAAAAATGAGGAACTACATGGAAGAAGTGCTGCTATCTATGGTGTCAATAAAAAGGGAGATGGTACTTTGATGGCAAACAATGCTGATTGGAGAAATCTCTAATAAACTCATGTTAATGCATCATCTTCAAATAAAAATGACTAGGGTGCCTCTTTGAAATCAAGAGATATGAAGTTTGACAATTTACAATCAAATATCTTTAACTAGGAAGGCAAAGATAATCAACCTTCCTACGATCCAACTGTGGAAAGAGCTGGATTCGGAACTGATGCAAACTGGACTGCCTAAGCAGGGACTGCTAAGATTATTAACAAAGGTTATAAACAAGATCCTTACAAAAAGAAGCAAGCACAGCTCTGTTCCTAGGTGTTTGATCAAACTGATTACTCTGAGTACCAGCCTTTGAATAAACCCAAGCTAGATGTTAACAATCTTGCTGACAAGCATAGACAGAAAGATCATTTGTACTCTGATATTCTCGGTGGTAATGGCAACTCATCTTCACAGAAGAATATTGGACTAAAGTCTAATGAAGTTTCTTCTTCAAGCAACTGGGATCAATAAGATGTAAGAGCTCAAATAAAAAAAGACTATACTAATTATAACATTAAGGATCAATCTCATAACTAACAAAAGTCTGCTCTTGATACTCATGAGTATGTTGCATCACCAGTAAGACAAACTGAGCAACCAGACAACTAAATCCAAGTGACAATTCCAGGAAAACACTCAATGGCAACTAAAATGAAAGATTTGTCAAGTGATGTTTTAGGAACTGGAAATACAATCTAACACTATAGTGCTGCAGATAGACAGACCTTTGTTGTTGACTTGGATGTGAGAGGATTACCCTCCACAGCACATGCTGATGATTTAAAGAAGATATCAGGTGCAAAGCACGTGATATCAGCTGTTGTTGATTAAGACGCCATCACCAATAATTGCATTGGTAATGGCAGAATTAAGTTAAGACTTGGAGGAGAAGATGAAGTGGATAATGTGAAACTATAGTTCCTCAAAGCAGGCTACGGAGTTTAAGAGCACGCTGATGATTCAAGAAAGAAACCACAGTTCACCTAAGAATAGACCTTGGCCACAAGAAGTCCCGTGAGGTAGGAGATAGATTCAAAGGCATCTAAACTCCAAAATTTGCAAACTAACAACCCTGAAATCTTTGGAAATACAACATCCAAGGTCTAGGAGGACTACAACCTCAACTTTGATGGCAGATAAGCCGGCAAAGCTAAGGTGGAAGCTTAGGTTGAAAGCCAAGCAATCAACCAATGGGCCAGAGTGGGAGGCAAGAGATGAGCAAGCAAATGATAAGCTGCAAATGTTGTAGCATTCTACTTATGAGCGAGTTATTGGCATCTTTTCTCCAAAAAACAATCAATTATTGAATAAAATATTGGCATTTTATATTATATTACTTAAAATAAGTTTCATTAAATTATTAAAGATATCATTTTTGTAAAAACTATTTATTTCACTTAATTATTACTAAATAATAAAAGATTTGAAATTAAAAATAATATGCATTTAATCACGTAAATATGAATAATATTTCTGCAATATTATTTAAATTACAATAACTATAATACTGTATAATCCACTCAGAAGAAATTGAAATTTGCATTAGTTTACTGAGAAGCTTGCTAATTTTGAGTGTTTTCCTAAAACCCGAAGAAGAAATCATTTCCTGGTTGTTGTTATTATTGCTGAGGTACATTCACTTGAACTTAAGCTGGATTTTATAATCCTATTTATTGCTAGATCATATTATTTTACTACTGTTGTTAATGCTACTAATCAGCAGAAAGCTAATTCTACACAAAACTAAAGGCATCTTTTTGATTATTTTAGGGTATTACAGTCTTTTAATTATTGTTAAAGGCATCTGCAAATGGGTCAGCATTAGATCTTACTTAGCTTGTTTATTGGTTCACTAATCCACTGCCTAAGTTGTCTAAGTTTACTAGCTTTTTCTCTAAGTTTTCTTTGTCATTTACCTGATTGAAACCTAGTCCACTGAATTGTTAGTTCATTTGAGGCTATGGATTTTACTGTTAATTCACTTAAGAACCAAAACCACTTAAGGGATTAGGAACAAACTATATTATAATATATTATACTATGAAGGGGCTTGATTAGAGTTGATATTTGAGTATCCAGTTGTGAGTAGCTATTGAATCTTTTATTGTTCTTCGATATTTAATCCTTAATTTTGAGGTTGATTGAGTTATGGCAGAGCTCCTGGAATATGATTGGAACCGCCTAGCAAATCATCTAAACTTTTCTAAGGAGCAGGCTGATCAAATAGTGACTCTATCAAATTTTACTGGTTTTAACTTTTATTAGATTAGATGGGTTGGGTTTACTGTTATTGATTGCCAAATGAATTGAAGTCAAACGCTTTGGATTAGTTTGAAGAATTAAAATCAAAATCAAACCCTGCTTATGCCACTTGTTATTGCTATTGTTATGGTTATTATTACTAATTCTAATTAGTAATAATGACATAAAATAACTATAATCTGTCTTCTATGAAATTAGACAAAAGAGTTGCTTAAATTATTTTTATAAAATTAGATGGAATTTGAATCTATAAGATTTATTAGCTTTATTGATTTTTTTACCAAGATCATAAAATAGAGAAATTTCATTGAGTTTTTATAATTTTCGAATAAGTGTCTTTATTTCAATTTCTAAAAAATCCTAATATTTTGACTACATAATTGCAAATAGAATTAATACAGTACTAATAATTACCGTATTTTTTCATATTAGCATTTGCATTAAAATCAAAGTCGAAGAAGTTTGAATTTGCTGATTGCTGTTTTTATGATTGATTGATGCTTCCCCCCATTTCCAATAAATTGTCTGTGTTCTTTTATTTACCGATATATTCAGCTTTCTTTATTGCTGGTTATTATCCAAATTACTCAAAGAAAGTACCTCCCTTTGCTGGCTGATAAATAATCAATTAAACTTAAAATATTTTAAGATGATTGTTAGATCTATCAGGACTGTAAGAATCATTGGGTTTACTTCTCTAATTCGATTAATTAGAATTATTACCCCACTGCACTTCACCATGTCCCTTCTTATAACCACCATACCCATAATCTTGATTGGTACTGCCTATCCCATTATTCTTGTTTCCATCATAATTTTCATATTTATCGAAGTTAAACCCATTATCATTATTTGCAGTTGATGATCCGATTCCTTGATTTGCATTACTGTTAGACTTTGAGTAGTCTTGGTCTTACTTATCTTCATCATCATACCTGAATTCCCTCCTTGTCTTGTCTTGATGATACAAATGCTGAAAACTTTGGTTATCAATTCTGAGTTCAAAGTGATCTCCATGTTGGATGATGTTGAGCATGTGATTGTTTATTTGGAATGGATACTGGAAAGAAGTCCCAAACTTCTATGTTTCAAATATCACTCTTCCATCTCTGAATACTTTCTTCTTCCCACTCAGATGACTGCAAATCAACTCAATTGTCACCATCTAAGAGTCCAAGCTGAATTTCCATATAAACTAAGTCTTTGACCTATAAACAAAATGTAAAATATAAGAAATAAAACAACTTCTTGATTCTAGCTCCAATATCGAGTCTTTCGAAATGTATTGGTTTGATCGACATTTTGAATTCTTTAATAATATTATTGTTAGTTTAATTATTAACAGGTTAAAATTAAATATTAGCATTAATTAATTAGAATAAATAAATCACTTAATTCATTGAGGAGGCTACTGCTGTTAGAATTAGTTTAAGTTAGGATTGAAGCTAGGCATTTGATTTTGTTGGAAAGGATAATTCATTTATTAAGGTACCCCATAACCAAATTATTATTAAGGTTGTTGCTGCATTTATTGATTGAAGAATGCATTTTATTGCATATAAGGTGTTTATTACTGTTGTCCAAAATAAGCTTACTATTGATAAAATACAAAAGATTAGGAATTTTTTTTAATGTAAAATAAATAAACTGCCTATTTTTAGATTAATATAAATATAATTACAAGTCATATTAAAAAATGGGAATAATATACTGCTTTTTTTAGATACTTGTATAAACTAAATAACAAGAAAGTAATTATGCAGTTTGTATTAATAATTATTTTTATCATTTTCTAAATCATTTCTACTTCTACAAAGACAAGTAATGGGTTTCAAATATAAAACATTAGGTTTATTGAGTGTTTTCACTTACTTTACTTGACTTTACTATAATAATCTTAGATTTAGTAGTTTTGACTTAATAACACTGAATGCAAATAAAATATTGGATATTTTCAAGCTAAATGGTTTGAATAAGTTTGATTATAGTATTTTAAATGTTATAAATGTGAGAGAGAAAAATAATTACTTTATAATTTTGAGATCCTTGAGCTAGAGCAGTATAGTAGATCATTTTTAAAATGTCTATTTTTAAACCCATTTTCTTTTTAATTTAGCATAATATAATCTTGAATTGTTAATTTATGAATTTAAACAACTTTTAATTTTGAAAAATTTATGATCGATATTGAAATGCTTAAGCCATGCCAAATGCATTTTAAGGATATTGCTGCTGCTAACCATACATGTTGTTAAATTACTATTAATACATCATCATGTTATTTTGCATAGGATTGGCAGCAGGTTGCTGCATCTATGGAACGTTTTATTGCTAGTTTACTGCGAAATTAGTAGAGTACATTGGTATTTACTGACCTTAATTCTATCTGAAATCCTCATTAAATCTCTTCTTATGCTTGAAATCATTATTCTAATGCTGTCCTCCCTTGTGTTTATTATCGTGATGGTTTTGGTGATGAGATTGGTTAAACTTTCTCTTCTATAGTATCTAATCTTCTTCCTCTTCAATTTCACCTTCTTCCATTACTCTATTGCTGTTTTACTATTACTGTTACTTCAGCTTTTTCTTATTTTTTCTTGCTTTCTTGGCTTCTCTTTCCTTTTCATCATCTGAAAACTCCCTTTCATGTTCAGCTAGCTCCTCATCATAAATATTACTAGCATCACATCCTTTCTTGCTCAATATCACAGGTAGCTATGCGTTGATAACCTTAAGACTCTTTGCTACTAGGTATATTTTGGCATCTATCAGTTGATTTTTAGGTTCTATATTTTGAGAGTGCAGTTTCTCAATAAACTATGGGTAAACTCTAACAGTATACAATGGTTGGTTGATATGTCCCACTAAGTCTAGAACAAAACCGACTACTTATTTATTCTTGAAACACACAATGTTATCTAAGTCGTAAATTTAATTTGGGTTGAGTGGCTAAATAAGTATCACATTAGACTGTCCATCCTCAATAAATTTCTTGACAATACCAAATTCCAGAATGTCATCAAGCTCATCTAATTCTGGTATTTTGGGAGCATATTTATCTATCTGTTCTAAATCTATTTCATTTTAAGTCTTGAATTTAGCATAAGATGACACTGTGTTCTCTTCGAATTCATCAATCATATCCATCTGTTTATCCTCTGCTGGTACTGCCTTTTCCTTTGTTTCTTCGACTTCATACATTCTAGATTCATTATCTGACATATATGAACTTGTATCAGAAGTGTTGTTTCCTGGTTTATCATCTTCACTATCGTCATCACTCATCTAATTCTAATCATCGTTAATTAGTACTTATTCCTACTGCTGTTGCTCTACTGGTTGAATTTGAGTAATAACTTCACTTTAAAGGGTAGTTTAGTCTATATTTTCCTATAATAGCTATTGCTAGTCTAGGGTTGTTAAGTTTTAATTTATTTCCATTACTTAATAGTATTAATTATAAATGCAATCAACATTGTATACAATAAGTGAATATTAAACTGTTTCTTAAGAAGGTTACTCAGTGTTGGGCAAGGCTTTGATTGAGCACAACATCGAAGTTATTTCAAAGATCTATAAGAACATCTCATTTGAGGAACTTGGTAGATTCTTGGAGATCTCACCCTAGCAAGCAGAAGGAATCATCGCTCAGATGGTTAGTGAGAACAGAATAAAAGCAACACTTGATTAGAAAGCAAGGATCATTGAATTTTATTATACTTTATGTGAATTATTTAATTGAATTTGAGGGAGACAACGAAGCTATCACCACCTATAACACCTAAATCTTAAATGTGTGTCAGAATGTTAACCAATTAATTGCGGATATCCTTAAAGTACACCCTAGTTTGCAAAAGTATGACATACATCATATAAAATGAATAATCATAGTTTATTTTATTGCAAGTTGTTAATTCTCTTAAATTTTTCATACTAAGCTTAAATTCAATATGTTCTAGATAGCATTAATAAGCCTTATCCAAATGCATGTGTAAATTGTATAAATTGTTTGTTTGTATATTTATAAAATTAGTAGTTTAATTTATAAGACTATTCCAATTCAATTTAATAATATTAATTTAATAATAAATCAAAGATGCTAGTAATAAATTTTTCCCATTCCTCATTTCTCAATCTAACTATAATTCATTTAGAGCTCTTTGCTTGGATTTGCTCCACCAGTTAACATTCTTGTAATGTTCAATAAGATTGAAGGTAGAAAAATGGCTACTCTTAAAGACAGATCTGGGTAAACTTACAAAGCACCAGTGTTTTTGGTAATAATCTATAAGACTCCCTCTTAATAACAAAAGTCAATTAACTTTAAATCACCTGTAGGATGGAGATGACATCAAGGGAAAGATTAAAATTGAAATGCTTAAGAGTAAATCCAGAGTGGACCACTAAGGCATCAGAGTCGAACTCATTGGTACAATTGAAAATTAATACGATAAGAACTAGACTATTAATTTCATTCAACTTGGTTAAGAATTGGAACCACCTGGTGCTTTGATGGATTCTACAGAGTATAACTTTTCATTTAACAGAGTTGAGAAATAGTTCGAGACTTACAATGGTATAATTGTCAAGTTAAGGTAAATATTACTTCTATTTTAATTTAACTTTATAGATACTATGTAAATGTTGTGATTAATAGAAGCTACAACAGAATCACTAAAGAAGAAGAATTTATTGTTTTCAATCCAATCCAAGAACCAATATGGCCAGATAAGCCAATAAAAATGGAAGTTGGTATAGAGGACTGCTTGCACATTGAATTTGAGTTCTCGAGATCTGTGTTTAATTTGAGAGATTGCATTCTCGGCAAAGTTTACTTTAACTTAGTGAGAATTAAGATCAAGCATATGGAGCTGAATATTGTAAAGAAGGAGACTGTAGGATCAGGCCAAAATGCAATTACTGAGAGTGAAAATCTTAATAAGTACGAAGTTATGGATGGCGCACCAGTCAAAGGCGAGTGTATTCCTATTAGATTCTATCTTGTTTCCACTGATCTTACTCCAACTTATGAAAATGTAAACAAGAGATTCTCAGTAAGGTACTATATTAACTTAGTTTTGGTGGATGAAGAAGATAGAAGGTATTTTAAACAGCAAGAAATATTCTTATGGAGAGACAGACTTGCATGAATAATATTACACAAGTATATTTTATTACTCTATTATCTTTTCCAAGATTGAACTTTTGATAATTAAAATCAGACACTCTACCGAATTTCTATAATAAGTTTCAATAACTATATTCTTACTCGAAGAGTTGTAAGGAAAGCATTAAACTGCTTGTACTTTTCACCTATATCATAAATTTAAATCTCAACTGGTTTATTCATTTCCATCTTCTATTTATACTGAGCTGCTTTCTGCTACTAAAACTCTTGCTTTTCCTTTTGTCTCTAATCTTATTCTTCCTTTATTAATTAGTTAAGTTTGGCCTTCTTAGTGTCTATAACCTTCTCTATTTCTAGCTTTTATTCTTATGTTAGCCCCTCTTCATTCAAACTCCCTATTTACTATTTTAATTCATTGTTTATTTTCTCCATTAAATCCTTTCTTTGCTGTTCAATTTCTTTCTTGAGTTCTGCAAGTTTCCTTTTCCTTTGCATCTCTTCTGACTCATAAGTTTTATTTCCTGCTTTTGAGATCACTGTTTATGCCTAGATCTCTTCCTTCTTTTATTAAGTTATTTAATTTTATGTCTAGCTATTTGGACCCTTACTTGGAGAATTACCTTCTTCATTCTATTATTGTTGTGGTTCTATAACAGTATAGATTACTTTTATTTTAGGGTTATTAAGGATTATATCTGTTGATGCAGCTGCTTTTTATGCGCTTTCAATTTCTTTGAACTTTATTAAAGCTGTTTTCTTAGTTAAATCAACGTTGATATTATTAATATGGCCAAACTATGAGAAATAACTATTAAGATCCCCAATGTTATTTAAATCATCTGGAATATTCTTAACATATATTGAGAACTTTCTTGCTTATAATTTGGCAGCTGGCATATTAGCAAGAGTTGAGTTTATTTAAGGAGCCCCGGGTGATTTCAATAAAGAACTTTAGTTTTATTTCCCAAAGCCTTAACCTTTACCGCCCATTTATTACTGCTACATTTCAGTATTATTTTACATTTTTTGTACAGGAAGTGCCTTCACAGGTACAGGCTATAAATTTTATTATATTTGCAAAAACTTAGCCATTAATTAAGCATTTTAAGCGTTTTACATGTTCTAGAAGTTTTGCATTCCTACAGCTCCAGGATTTTACTATTATTGCTATTGAGCTGCCATCATTTGGGCTTGATAAATCACTATATAACTTTGAATAAAATATAACATTATAAATAAGTTTATTGTTGCATTAATGGATTATTTCTATTGTACATAGCCCACATATTCCTCTATGCCTCCATAAACTGCTATTATTGCTATGGATTCATTTATTGTAGCATTTGAGGATTAATCTGCTATTGCATCATTGGCATATTATTGAAACTCATCTGATTTTGAGCTCCTAGTGATTTCATTTGCATACTTGCCTCCCTACTATTGGTTTGCGGAATATTTAATGGATCATAGTCTTCTTTGCCAATTACATTTTGCTGTCTCTATTATCTGGCATTTTTTCTTGTGTCATTTAAGGGTGACCTACTTCTGCTTCTCTTGGTATCTTCTTTGCTGCCTGATCTATCTCTCCCTCTTGCCATTCTCCTCTTGAAATGTCTATCATGAGAACCTTCCTCATCTTCGCTTCCTTCCTCACTATCACTCTATAAATTTCTCCTGCTCAATCCTACGTATTCTTTGCTATCACTTTAATTTAATAATTCTTTATCTCCATGCACTTTGCTATTGAAACTTCCAATTCCACTACCTGTGCTCTACTGTCGAGTGAAACCAAACTCATCATCTTCGTCTCCCAAATCGAATGCTAACATGGACTCTTACTTTTGCTGCTACTCCTCAAGGAAAGATAACTGTAAATAAAAACAATTAAAGATGCAAGTGAGTTTCCATATTTATCTCTTATATACTGGATGAAGCTACTATTATCCGAAGCTATAAATTTACTTATAAAGTTGCCAATAGTTTTACATTCAATTGTGACATGCAGTGCTCTTACTATGTCTTCCACAATATCTCTAAAGTTTTCACCAACTTGCTATTCCTTACGGACTACTTCATCCATAAACAAATCCAAGAATTTATTTGCAGACTTTACTCTAATAAGTTGTTTCGACTTAAAATCACTAAAATGCCTGCAATAATTTTTATATATCATATTTTAAGTTCATATAAAGTTATCTATACTCTATATTAAATATGTATTTTAGGATTAGTGTTATTAATTTAGTATTTTATGATATTTACGATATAGATAAGTTTTCAGTGAGAAAATTGAGGAGTGTAGGTTCGAAGAGAGACAAGTCATCGTCTTCATCAAGTCTATTTCTCCAATTTAAGTTAGAATTACTTATAGATTATGAACTATATTAACCTCCTTAAAAACTATTGCTCATATTTATTATTAAATTTATTATTCTTGCTTTCAATTTTAAACTATATCTGTTTAAACATGATAAAACTCCATAAAAATAATTATGATTTAATTAGGAGGGATCAATAATTAATCAAATGAAAAATTAATAGCTTATATTAATTATTGTTTGGTATATTTTTATACAATTTTTAATAGAAAATATTATTCTAATCAACAGATTTAATATTAGGATATTGAGTTTTACATTGCTCCACTCATACTTCATTATTAATTATTAAATAATGTCGACTATTTCAATTCTAAATAAATGTATGTGGTTGTATATATTTTGAAAGAATAATTGATAGTTATGAATCGTATTAACAAACCTAAATTAAAGTAGTATTATACATTTGATTAATATACTGTATATTCAGTCAGCGACATAGTCACTGAGGTTTGAAGTGGGTTGATCTACTTCTCACTGCTGATTGGCGTCTGTACTCTATTAATTATGGCTGTCCTGCTCTTATTCTCTCACTTTGAACCCTAAACCTTCCTCTTCTTGTTCCTTTTGTCCTTCTTTTGCAAGCACATCTTGAAGGTAACTCTAGGTTTAGCTTGTGAATCTAACCAGAGCAGTTGTTTTCTCTTCGTTAGTATACTTAAAATCAGACATAAAACCAAATTTTATAATATATATTTATTAACAAATAGAATTAATAACTAACAAATATTTTTGATTCTAAATATTATATTATAATTAAAATTGTCTTTACTTTAAAACAAACTTAGTTTGCCATAATTATTGTTGCATAAATTTAATTTCTAACTTTCTTCAATATAAATTCTTATAAATAAATAATTTATTTTAATTTCAAAAAGGTTTAATATATCTTTGTGAATTAAGATTGCTTAATTTTTTATTAAATAAATAAACACAACAATTAGATCAAAGCAATTTAACAAAGAAATAAATATTGATAATTTATGATATGATGAGAAAAAAAATAATATTAAAATTATAAACTACAATATCTGATATATTCCTCAAATAGAATAAATGTTTGCAGCAATACCAAAATAAAAAGTTTTAATATTTTATATTTATAAATTATTTTATTTAATATAGTCAATTATATTCTTATAATTAATCAATTAGAACTGCTTCATTTAATCAAGAAAACAACTAAGAAGGAAAATTATTAATAATTAAGGAATTATTGAATGATAATTATAATAATAACTAGAGATGAATAAGGATATATTTGTTAATAAAAATACTAATATAAAGCGGGGTTTTAAATTTAAATATCCATTTTAATTTTAATCTTAGCTCATTACTCTAAAGGATAAAATATTTACAAAGAATATAATTATATATAAATGATTGAAGAATATTAATAGCTTTTAATTCCTGTCTAAGTTGAAATTAAAAAATATTTTAAAATATAATATACTCTTATTTATAGATTCGTGATAAAGATTAAATATAAGCTTATCAAACAAAATTCTATCAATGAAAAGTTGAAAAATATTAAATATTTTAAAAAATTTATTAATATAAATTAGACGTAAAATAAAATCAGATACCCTAAGATTAAAGTATATTATAAAAGATAAAGTGATATATTAAAATTATAACAAATAATGATGATAAAAATTATTAAAAACATACCTTAGTATTAAAATACTTAAAAAAATTTCAAAATTTAATTAACATTTTATTAATTCAAAGTTTTTGATTATTATGATTTATCTTGAACAAAATAGATATTGATATATTATTAAATCCATAATACTTCCATTATTATATACAATATCTTTTTTAAATTAAATTTATATTATTAAAGTTTTTGTAAGAACTAATTGAATAATTTTAATAATTATTATAAATAAATATTTTTAAAAAATTAATTTAAGAATTTTAAAACAAATAAATGCATAAATTAAAAGTTTGATAAAATATAGTAAAAGTTTTTGTGGACAATCACATTTATAAACCGAAAAATATTAATATTAAAGTATTTATTATATAATGATACATAATCAGATTGAAATCTATCAATAATGATTAAATACATTTTATAATGTTTATTTTAAATTCTAGCCATATTTAAATTTGCCTTTAAATAATATTCAAATGAAATTTGTTTCAAAATTTATTATCTAAAGTATGTTATATAGGTTCCAGAATTGCTAATGGCAACCTACTCAAAATGTAATGAATGGAAAGTAGATGAGCCTGATGGTATGATAAATTTGTATTCTTTGGCTTTAAGAAAGAGACCAGAGCATACTTTGGTTTCACAATATGAAATCACAAAAGCAATCTTTAATCCTTTCTAGCCTAGTATTGTGATTGGAGCCACTTACTCTGGTTACATTTTGTAGTGGGATATTAGAGCTAAAAATACTCCAATTCAAAAATCATGCACTTCAAAGAATGGCCACAACCATCCAGTCTACTCACTGGCCATTGTAGGCTCATAAAATGCTCATAATATTGTTAGTGTCAGTAATGATGGTAAGTGCTGTTTCTGGTCATTCGGAATGCTTAATGAACCAAAGATGCACTTTAATCTTTCACAAATTAAATCCTAAAAATATAATACTTTGATTGTATTTAACTATAAACTAAATAATTTATTATATCAAGCTATATTAATGTTATAGTTTGATAATTGTGGTAAGATTTAAAAATCTAAAAATATTATCGATTTTTTAAATTAATAATACCAATAAATTAATTTTTAAAAAGTAAATAATGATGTCTTATTATTTTTCAATTATTTAATTAGTTATATATTATTTAAATATATAGTTATAAAAAGTCTTTCAATTTTAATCTTAAAATTAATAGAGTGGTTTATTGTTTCATTAAAAAAAATAGGTAATTTAAACTTACGATTAAATGCAAATAATTTATAACATATATAATTTAACCATATAGATGTTGGCCCAGTTTTATTCAAGGTATCACTTGAAAGTCTTCTAAAAATCTCAAGACACTATGATTTTTATGATTAAAATAATATTAAAGTTGTCTTTTTAAAATTTTGAATATCATCATGAAATACAAGAAAAAATAAATCATTATTATATAGATTTTACAAAAGAAAATTATAATTTAATAACTTATAAACACATTATAATAAACAATTTAATAACACGATCACAATAATTGATAAAAGATATTATATATTTTAAGATTAGAAATGCCTATGGGTTCTGGTACCCAGAGCTCAGGCGAAAGTATGGCAATAAATACCTCATGCATGGACTTCCCAGAGGATGAAACTGACAAATTTTATATTGGCAGTGAAGACTATAACATCTATGGATGCAACCTTCACTCAAACAACTAATAGCATATTACTTAAACATTCTCATCCCATTAAGCCCCAATCACTAAGATTCACATGCATCCAGGTGCTTCCCAATCAGAAAAGACAAGTGACAGTAGTGATCTATTACTTTCTGCATCAATGGACTGGACAGTGAAGCTATGGTATCCTAAAGTAAAGAAGGAACCCATATTTACTTTTGAAAGTTCTCAGGAGTATGTTTACGATATTTAATGGAGCACTGTCCATCCAAGTTTGTTTGCTACCTGTGACGGAGATGGATATATTGATATCTGGGACATCAATAAAGACACTGAGGCACCAGTCACAAGGAAGAAAACTGGTCAAAGAGCACTAAACACGTTGAGATGGAGTCTGGATGGCAGAAAGATTGCAACTGGAGATTCAGAAGGTTACGTAAGCATATGGTCAGTAGACAAGGAAATTAGCATGCCAAAGAGTGATGATTTCAATAAACTTGAGAGAATGATATAATCACACAATATTGCATAAATATTGATTCAATTGTACAACAAAATGGTAATTTTTTTAAAATATTTTTCCAAATCTTATATAAAAGTGTTATTAAAATTATATAAGGCCATATCATCTATATATTGATGTTTTTTTAAGAAACACATTTTATTTGAAAATATAAGGTTTTAAGTTGGAATCGTTTCAATTAATTAAAAAAATTGTTCATCAATTATATTTCTACTATAATATCAAGCTGTGAAAAATAACTTGACAGTGGTAGAATATTAATTACTCTAAACTTTATTTTTAGATATCTTTGAGTTAACAATTTGACTTATACTTATCTTTTAAATTTAGATAATAAATTTTGTTACCTTTGGCGACCATTCAATTGAGGTTATTGCTCTCTTCATTGGCTCGCTATCTTAGAAAGTGAATTGAGCAGTAATCTTGTCACCCTTATTTGATCCTAGATTTTTATTAACATCATCAGAATTGTCGTCAAAGAATGACCCCAATATATCGATATTGGTATTTAATGCCCGCTCAACAATCTTTGAAGTTTTATTAATGAAGTTTTCGAATTCTTTGGTTTTCATTACTTGTTTTGACTCCTCCTTGCTTAGAATTGAGACATCCTTTTTAACTTAGCCATCTATGTCCTCCATTTTGCGATCACCTCTTAATTAATTCATTCCTTCTTAATTATTTAAATCTAATAGATAAAAATAAGTTTATAAATTTCATTTATTTAAAACAATGAAGTTAATTAACAGATGGTGCGACTCCGCCATTATTTTCGTTAGTTTGAATCAATCCAACTTAGACAACTGTACCCAAATTTTGCATAGACTAGTTATCAATCCCTTGAATAGAATTTAAATTATCCGAGTTATAAAAATCATAGTTGTTAGGCTTGCTCTTTTCTTAAGTTGAGGTACTAGCTTCAATTAAGTCTACTTAAATTTATCTATCGTAAGTTTCTGCTTTTGGCTAAAGTTTAAATCTGATTAGGAATAATTCAATATTATAAAATGCATTCAGTCAATTAAAGCTCCAAAAGTTAAAAGAATTTTTTTAACTTACCTTTGGTAGTACTTCAATTTCAATTACGAACGATGAAAATTTAAGTTCTATTTCTTTAAGTTCATTTTCTTGTTGATAATTTTATTAAGAACTGCCATGAATCATCTCTTCGATTCTATTGCTAGTTAATGGCGCAGAATCTTAAAGAATCTTTTGAACAAATTCATTGTTTGAAGCTGATGGTTTTTTTTGCTGGCCTTAATTCTCCAATTCTTTCTGCTTTTTCAATCTTTCCCTCTCTTCCTTGTCTCTTTTAAGTCTATAATGTGAAATTAATATCAGAAATGGATAAGAATGAATAAATAGCTTACTGTTCAAGCCTTTGCTTTTTCTCTAATAGCTCTTAACTCATATTTAAATTTTTTATAATAATTGTAATATTAAAATAGCTATATCTTTATCACAAATTTTCTTCGATTCAATAAAGTTTAGATAGTAAATTATTCCTATAAATTCTTTTATTTAATTTATCTTATAATAATTTACAGATTTTTATTAGAAATATTTCGAAAATTAGAAATGAAAAAATTACTAGTTCAATTCTGTTAATTTATTGTATTTAAAATATCTCTTTATTTAATTATCAATTAATTATATATCATGTTTATTTAATAAATAATTCACAAGACAAAGAGCATATATGTTTAGTACCTAAGTTAACTCCGGTGCATAGATCACAGCAGAGTAAATAGACCCAAGTATACTCAATACACCAGGTTCAACAAAGTCAAGAACAATTAGACCAAAGAAGCAAGCATTATTAATTGTAAGTGTCAAGTAAAACAAATTTCACTTTATAGTAGAGATGCTTAATATTTTTATAGACAAATGAAGCAGCAAATAGAATTAAAGAGTTAATGCAATCAAAGGAAGATTAAGACGATATTTATGGTGTTAAGATAGATGTACGTCGCCGTGGATGTAATGGCTACTCCTACGTAATGGATTATTTAAAGAAAGATCAAATCAGTAAATTAGATGAAGTAGTAGAAGACAAGGGTGTGAGAGTAGTTGTTGATAAGAAAGCCCTCATGTTTGTGGTAGGCACTGAAATGGACTTTGTAGACAACGAAATTAAGAGTGAGTTCGTTTTCAATAATCCTAATGCAAAGGGGCACTGTGGATGTGGAGAGAGTTTTCATGTATGAACTCAAAAACAATAAATAAATCAGAGATCTTTTCATCGTGTAAATATAGAATCTTCTTAAATATTTAAGTCAGATAAAATATTAAATCAAAATAGATTAATTGATTTGAGGTGCTAAATTAAAAGCATTACTATCTATAATCATATGTGTGTTTATAAAGAAATTCATTGGAATATCTAATATCTAGGGAGAAAAGGTTTTCTCTTTAAATTAGAAATTAAAATTATACAAATCATTTGAGTGATTATAAATTACTCACTGATCTGTTGTTTTATTAAGCAAAGAGTATTAAAGATATTTTTTCTCAATAAATTTTCAATTTTAATCATTTTTTAAAAAATTTATTTTAACATATATTTATAAACTACTCCCATAAAAACAAATTGTTTAATAATTTTACTTGGAACTTACACTTTTTTACATCACCAAATGTAGAAGAAAAAAAAATAAAAATCTTCAATTGCAAAGCTTTTTTGAATATTCAAACTAATTTAAAAGTAATCTTATACAAAAGAGTTTTATCTTTGTTTAACCAAAATAGCTTTTTCCTATTGAGTTAATACTGTATATTTCTTATAATTTAGAAATTCACATACAAACCAAATATTTTATGGAAATTTATAAATAAATATTAATAATTTAACCCAGACAATTTTTACCACACTCTCTCTAATCTAAACCGATTTATCCCTCCTAATCTTAAACCAAGACATTACTCCTACCCTATAAATACTCTATAACATATGAAAATTTATCTACAATTCTAATCAAACTCACATAAAATCCTCTGATATATAATTTCCTTTATAAATAATTTTCTCATGCTTAAAATACGTCATTATGAAATTTTACTCCATATTTTCCTTTAGAAATGTATATTAAAACCTTTTAACAATTTTAATTAGTACAAAAATTAAATTCTTGACTATTATCCATAATTTTCAATTTAAGAAATTATTTCATATATAATCTTAATTTGATATGATTTGAGAGAAAAAAATAATTTTTATATTAACATTTTATCTCTTAAATATATACTTTAAAAATAAACTATAGTTTTACTAAATGTAAAAGATTTTTATAATCGTAAATATTATTAGGTTAATTTTCCGAATTATGCAAAATGATGATGATATAGTTATTTAATTTTTTCATAGAAAATAAATGGATGGTTAGTCAAATAGCTTATTAATTTTAAATTCAATTTGTATAAAGATTATAATTTATACTCTCATTGAAAAAAGCATGGCATGTTGCTAGTTATAGGAAACTAAATTTTCACAATACAATTGATAAGAGAGTTTAATCATTCAAAACTCAAAAAACCTTTCAGTAGTTTGATTGAGTTTTTGATTGATAAAAGTAGACTATTAGTTCATACTTTAATAGGATTTATGTAGGGGTTTAATATATAAATATTAGTAATTTAAGTGAGTATATGCGAGGTTTGGGGTCAGTTTATGACAGTGAGTATATAGATTTATTGTTTAAGTTGCGTTATGGGTGCGATGATTAAAGTGATCAACTCAAACCTATTCTAAATTATACATCTATAGCAAGACTGCTCCATAAATCTCCAACAACTATGAGGTCTCACTGTCTATTAGCATTGAATTTAATGAGATACAGCTTAATTCTAAGCCTAAAAGTACTCTAAAATTTAAGCACCATCATATCGATAACTTATTAATGATAAGACTCTTAAATACTGGGCTATATTATCTCTGGCCTAGAGAGCTGCGATGTTTCATCCCCAATTTCCTGAGCTTCATATCCTTAATCTATAGCTAGTATATATAAAAAGAACGGAATATCTTATAAGACAATCAATCGCATAAAGAGAGTGATTAACAATAATGTTCCATTATATAAGAATAATTTTAAATTATATATTCGATTAAATGAAGAGGTCTTAAATGCATAATATTAAGTTCATACATGCTGATGAAGCTGTATTTAAATTCAATACCTATATTTCATGGACTTAGTACAAGATTTACAGAAAATAAGAAGTATATAAATATAAGGTTAAGGTTTATACACATGCTATTATTGGTAAATAAATAAAGATATTGGTCACGAGACTTATTTTATTCACAACGATCAATAAAGACTAAATAATACCTTTCATTTCTATATAAAGTCAAAAATAACTACAGTGACTAAGAGATTATTTTATTTGTAAATAACTTATCAGACAATAAATTAAAGTCTTAATAAGGGAATATGAAAGATAATACAAAAAACCTGAACTAAAAGTTCCTAGTAGCCCTGGTTTCTAAAATAATATGTTGAGAAATTCAGTATAAAATTTGTAAAGTTTTGAATGACTAGAACTTTGGACAATTTGCCAATTAAATGAAATAAGCTATTAGGTATTAAAGGGAAAAGGGTAATCTTCGTTTATTGTTTTTAAAATATATACCAAGCACGGCGAATTAAATATATAGTAATTTGATTAAATTACGAACTCTAATAACTTGTTCATCTTGATTTAAAATATCTTTTTAAAAGTAAAGTAGCCTTTAATAACTAGTCCTTCATTTTATTGTAGTTAACTCAGTTATACAGCAGGAGAAAAGTTTACAATTCTAATTTATTTACTGGATTATCGCCTATCCAATAACTTTTATAAGTAAACCTATTAGTCTAATTAATTTATTTTTAAATTCTAATCAAGTTTTATTTATATACTAAATAGATCAATAAATTTAAAATACGATTATTTAAATTATTTGTGAAAAATTATTTTAAATAATAATAAAAATATACTGAATTAACTCATATTATTTAAACGGGAATTAAAATTATTTAAAATAAAACTAAAATTTGCAGATAAATTCATTTGCTTGAAGCGATCGATTTTAAGCTGTTTCAAGTTTTTATTATATAAATTTTAATTATTAATATCTTTAAATAACATTCTTTTAAAATTCCTTTAGTATTTAGATTAATGGAATATTTCTTATAGTAATTATTAAAATTACTTATTTTATTGGCATAATTTTAGGATATTCATTGTTTGTAAGTAAATCAACAAAGATGTGATGATGATTTCCAGATGCAAGATGGAAAGATAGCCACTCATGGTAATGGCGTTCAAACTAGAGTTTAAATATTTTAATAATACTATATTCATTTTTTGTAAAATATTTATTTAAATTTTAGAGGATAGATGTCAAAGAATATTTATATTTTTATAAATATTATATAATTTCTCCTTTATTTAAAGAAAAGAGATGATATTAACAGGGGAAGTGCAATTTTAATTAAATTATAAAATTTATTAAAAATTCTTGGTTGCAAATCTTTAAAAGATGAAGGTAGAGAAAAGAGAGGTGATTTGAATATCATCGAAGGGCAAAACATCTTTGATGATAGATAGAATTTGTTCCACGTGAGTCAAACTTAATCCCTTTAAGGATAAAGAGCATCTTTTGGAGGATTTACTTCAACATTGCAACAACAACCTACCAGATTTGAGGGGTCATTTGGAGGGCGACCATCATTTGGGGTATAACTCCTTCCTACTGACGCCAAACAATCTTTTGGAGGATCTTCTATGATGTATGGAGCAAACTCAGCTTTCGGACAGCGAAAACTATCCTAAAATCATCATGATTTATCCTTTGGAGGAAACCCTCTAGATGTTGGAAAGCAATCTTCAGAAGATGGTGGCATTTAAGACGAAGTCTTAAATAACTTGATGAATAACTATAATGATAACAAAGTTGATTAATTTGAAGGAGACACACTCTAATAAGATAGAAATGAATAAGAGAATAATAACATAAATCACTCTCAAAGTGTCAACAGCTCTGACATTGAAATTATTATTAATGTTATTTATTGTTAATAACAACAGAAAAAAAACAAATTTAGAATAACTAAAATAAAGATTTTAATTTATTTTAACAAATTTTAATGTGAAATGATTGAACACTACTCTATTATTAATTATCCTGCTGGGACATAAATATACACATAGCTTCCTAAATGAAATAAATAATCTTGTATAATTTAATTATGAGTTCAATTAAATTAAAACTAGAGAAACAACTTAAGATAAAATTATCTCATCAACTAATAATTTAATGTTAATTTTATATTATTTTTACTGCCATACTATTTTGAATTCAATTTTAAAATTTCTTTTTTGTTGTTGATTGACTTAACTTTTGGAATTCTAACACTCAAAAGTGTCCTTAAGCTACATTCCAAAGTTTAAATTGCTACCAATGCGATTTTCCTTTCCAGAAAAGATGGATTGAGTATTAAAAATGTAAAATATATATGTAAAAATAAGTCATCTTTTTATCACAAGATCCATTATTCTCTTCCTCGCTTTCAATAAATGGGTTCTGTTTTGTGAATTTCCGTCCTGAAGTAACTTCCTTTTATTACTTTTGTTGATTTTTATTTTCAAATACATCAAAAGGCTTAATTTTAAGCTGTTAAATTATATAACTTACAAAAATTATTAATTCTTAATTTAAAAAATTATATTGTTTAAAATAAAACATTCCTATTCTGTTAAATTGTATCTTCTTCAACGCTATACTTTAAAGTATAATCACTAAATGTTCTGAACTATTTTGGTATGTTAACTTTACTCTTCAAAGCACTATAAATTAATTTTATTAATTATAGAATTACTTACCGAGAAAACATAGTTGTTATTTCTTTTGGTAGGTACTCCAACAACTGATTAGTGAGAGTTAATCCGGCACTTCCAGTCTTTATTAATTATGAAAATGAATTATTTTATAATTCTTTCTCAAATGAAATCTAGCTTGATTCCTTGTTTAATTAACCAAAGGAATACTATTCCCAACAAAAACATGAATACTACCAAACATAATAGCCTGCATTACTTATAAACAAAAAACATGATAAAAATATATTACTTCAAGTCCTAGTTATTGTTTAAATGCATATTATTTTCTATATATTTCATATATAGATTTATATTAAATACATTTAATTTATATAATTACAATACTGCTCATCATCAGAAGAAATTTGATCATTACCGGTCAAGACTGATTGCTTATCAGCAACTGGCAAAACATTAGAATCATGCTGTTAACCAATGTCTGATACACCTACTGCTGCTTGAACAGAGTTAACTGCAGACAAATGCATATTTTGATCATTTACTGAGGGTTATTAATGCTGACTATGATTTTGCTGAGATTTAGACTAGTTAATATCAAACATATAAGATTTAATAAGCTTATTTAATGATTCAAACAAATAATTGGTTATATTTCAAGTTTGATTGAACATTATTATCTATTGGTAAACTCTGTTAAGATTAATTGCTAGAAAATGGTTACTGAGGAATATCTGACTAAGGAATAATAGGAATTTAGCTCTAATTATTTACTTAGTTGAGTTAATGTTAATTCATAGGTTGGCTTGCTAGCTATGATATCTGGCCTTAGTTTTTTTTAAATATTTTGAATTTATAAAATTTACATTTTAAATTCAGTTTGCTTATGGATGATTATCATTATTTTAAGGCTGTTGTTAGAAATTCAAAGTCTAGTTTAATTAAAAATATAATAAAAGATTAGTTTTTACAAAATTATATGGGATAATATAATTTGAAAAAATTATAAAGGTAAATTTAAAATGACAAATAACTTTTAACAATTTTCTGTTTAATTATTACAAAATAACAATATGCGAAAAATCTTCAAAAACATATCCATTTATTAAACATCCTTTATAAATTTTTGCTATTAATTTCCATTTAATAAATTATAAATTTATATGAAGTTAAAACTTTGATATGTAGAACCACTTTGATCTCTGTAAACTGGCTGAATTGGAAAAAATTATGGGAAGTTATTCTTAATCAAAAATATACTTACTTTTATATATTAAGATACATATTTTTAATTTATAATTTCTATGCAATATAATAAATTAGTATAAAGTTAAACCCTGGCATCTAAAACTGTTGTTATTATTATTGCAGATTGAGTTATTGTGAGAATAGAATTTTAAATAAATATTAAAAATAATTAATAAAAATTTATATTTTAATCTTTAATTTTTAACTTTTAAAGAAATAAACAAGATAATGTAGATATAAAATAGTATTCAATTGTTTGAATCGCCACCTCAAAATTAAAAAATTGAAGTTTGTTTTTATTTGCTGTAATCAAAACCTTAAGACTATTTTAATTAGATATTTTATTAATTTAATTTGTAGAGTGTTGCTTATATAATAAGAGTTAGTAAGATAATTAAGTAAATTTTTAAATAAATAATTAAAAAATTATTTTGATATTTTATATTTAAATATTCTTTTTAAGCTTCAGTATGAGGCTAAATTCAAAGCTCATATGTATTTTAATTATGCTATTAATTAGTAAACAATTTAGAAATCAAATTTAATAAAATGCAAATAATTTATTATCAAAGATTTAAGTTATTTATTTTGATATTGTATTAATTTTATTGAATATTTTAAATGTTTAGAATTAAAAAAATATATATAATATATTATAACACTATCAAATGAAAATGAACTGTTATCCATTTTATTTGAATTTCAGTCTATTCATAGAATAAATTCAAAGTAAGGATTATTAATTAAAATCTAAATAATTCAAATTAAGTATTATCTCAAAAGATCTATAAAATTATTTCGAGAAAACTACTAACATTTATAGATTTTTAATAAATTAATGATAAAATAAAAAATATAGTGTTTTATTTTATTTTATGAATCAAAAGCTTTTTATTATTGTCTCAAATTAATTAATTATCACAAAAAAATAAAACAAATTCTAAAAAAAAAGACTTGTAAATATTACAATTAAAATTTAGGTTTTTAATTATCAAATTTCTATAGAATAATATCAATTGCTTTTATTTAAAAATTTTTGATATGAAATTCTTTAGAAAAGTAAATATAAAAATATATGAAACGACCAATAGACTAAAAATCTAGTTTACAATATTGCAAAAATAGAAAAATGATTTGAAAATTGTAATAGAGTATGAAATATTATTATTATTAATTTACAGACATTAAAAATCCCAAAACCCTCTTAATGAGCCATATATGTGTTTTTATTGAAATGAGTAATTTTGGGGATTAGAGTTTCTTTGGGTTTGATTAAAATTTTGTTTCCTAATTTCAATATATTTTTTGTGTCAGTAATTCTATGTTATTCAATTTTATACAACTATGAACGCTTAAAAAATTACTCTATCTATTATTGTGTATTAAATTTTAAATAATCTTCACTTCTCGATATGATTTGTTTAGTTTTATAAATAGTGCAATTTCTTTAAAATATTAAATTCCATATTTGAAGTTACTTTTTTAAATTGATAATCCCAATATAGTTTTGTTATTTTAGGAGGTCCTTCAAATTAATTTTCAACTAAATTAGGAGTATAATTATTTTTTTAATTTTAAATTTAAGTTCCCAATATGTTTTTGAACTTAACTTTTTCCTCCTAATTTGATTTTAACTATATTAGTTGGTCCTCCTAATTAAATTATTAATTAATAAAGTGCTAATTTAATGGAAGTTAATGTCAAAAGTGTAAGTTAATATCTAAATCTTTTTACAAATTCAATATCCTACTCAATATTACTAAAATACAATTGATTTGGGAAATTACAAAAATATATACATAACAGTAATTATATATAAGATTAACTGCCACTAATTTGCAAAGCTTTTAATACTAATTTGATCATAAATACATTAGACTTTTATCCTGGATTTTAACTGTCAGTCTATTAGTCTAGTAGTCTTTTATAATTATTATTTTAATATTAAAATTTTATTAATTAATTAAATTAGTTTGATCATTAGACTATTAAACCATTAGACTCTGATTCATTATTGGGAGTGATTGGTCTAGTTAAACTATCAAATTAGACTATTAGACCATTAGACCCAAGTTTAAAAAAAGATAAAAAAGTTTAATTACTGTGATAAGACTTTAAACTATAAGACTTGTAATGTATAATAAGGTGAATTAGTTTAATATATAAATAAACAAATGGATCTACAGTGACTCCGCAGTATTGAGCGATGTTATCATATTCACCGGCCTCAAGTGTGGTGTGCCGTTCTACTGCGATAAGTGAATCAGCTCTGGACTGTCTCATATTTCACACCAACCCAGCTACATGGTACGGCTCTGACATTGAATCCTTCAAATGCGAAAACAAATACAAATTTTATAGCTCCGGTGAGCAGTGGTCAAGGAGCAAGCATCTCCAACAACTCCGATTAGGATCTCGAAAATGAAGACTACATTCTCTGCGGTGCTAATGCTATTAAGAACATCGACATCACAGGATATTACTAATTATTCATTCAATCAATCACCCAGGATCTCGCAGTAGAACGGCACACCACACTTGAGGCCGGTGAATATGATAACATCGCTCAATACTGCGGAGTCACTGTAGATCCATTTGTTTATTTATATATTAAACTAATTCACCTTATTATACATTACAAGTCTTATAGTTTAAAGTCTTATCACAGTAATTAAACTTTTTTATCTTTTTTTAAACTTGGGTCTAATGGTCTAATAGTCTAATTTGATAGTTTAACTAGACCAATCACTCCCAATAATGAATCAGAGTCTAATGGTTTAATAGTCTAATGATCAAACAATTTAATTAATTAATTAACTTTTAATATTAAAATAATAATTATAACAGACTACTAGATAGATTGACAGTTAAAATCTAGGATAAAAGTCTAATTTATTTATGATCAAATTAGTATTAAAAGCTTTGCAAATTAGTGGCAGTTAATCTTATATATAATTACTGTTATGTATATATTTTTGTAATTTCCCAAATCAATTGTATTTTAGTAATAATAAAAATTTAAATTGACCTATAAGAAATCTATGTTTTATCAATAAATGATTCTGGAAATACAATAGTTTAAGATTTAAAGACATTTCTACTCTATTTACATCCAATTAATGAATAAAATATATCAAAATTCATCTTAAAAAAATCTCATCTCTATCTGTTAAAAATAAGCTTTGATAACACTTTGTGAACTCTTTATTATTGTATAAAGTAAAAGTAATGAATTATAAATTATAAAACCATAATTTTTCAAAGTAACTTTTGCTAAAATGTCAAAGTTAATAATAAACAAGTATTTTGTTTCTCAAAAATGATTGATAAAATTGATCGTTTATGAAAAAGTACAAACATATTGAAAGAAGTATTATGAAATTTAACACTTCCTTAAAAATTCTCAAATATTAATATAACCGTCTTCTAAAATAGGGTATGCTTGAATAGTTATCTTTTAAATCTCTTCTCTGTATTTTTAATGAGCATGAAAATTTTACTTCATAACCCAAAGAAACTCCAATCCCCAACATTACTCATATAAATAAAAACAGTTAAAAAACTCATTAAGGGGTTTTAGGTTTTGATTGTTGCTTTTCAAAAATGTATACTTTAAGTATTAAATTTACATCATCGATAATAACAAATATATTTTGAATAATAAATTAATTTAATTCTAAAAAATCATGACATAATAATAGGATTTCAATTAACATTTATAGTATATTAAAATTAAAATTAAATATTTTTAATGATATTGTTGCTACATCAAAAACATTTAAAATTATTGGTTTTGAAAGGTTAACTCATCTTATGTCATAGGTCTCTGGTGTAAAGGAATTTGGCTGCTGTTTATAAAACCCCCTTAGTCTATTAAGAATGAAGATTGGGGATTATGAATAATAAAATTTAGAATTAATTATTATTAGCGTAAATTATTAAAGTTTTATTTAATTATTAAAACCATTGGCTTCAATAATCGTCTCTATAAAATAAACCAATCAGGGTGTGTAAATTTATCTTTAGCCTAATTATATTTAATTTCAGCCAATTATTATTATATTTTAATTTTAATATTCTTAATCCCCAATCTTCATTCTTAATTGACTAGCGGGGTTTTATTAGAGCCTGGCTGAAAATTTTAATTTGGTTACATTTTAAAAATCAAAATATAATGTATAATTATAATAAAAGAATTACTCTAATATTTGAAAATACATAATATCTCAGTTGTTCCTTTATTTTGTTATTTTTACTTTTTAAAATATAAAATTAATATTCAAATTCAATAATAAGTTGAAAATTGAAAATTCTTAAAATTACTATTTATTCTTTACAGTGATATTTTAAATAATTACACTCCAATATTATGAATGAAAAAATATACATGAGAATGAATCTTATTATTATTAATAAACCATGAAACAAAAGAAATATAATTCAATTATTATTATAATGATAAAAAATGAATGTAAAAGTAAAAAATGAATGAGAGTTAATTTAACAAAAATAAAACAAAATAAGCACAACTTTTATATATATATATATATAAAACCCCAAAACCCCATGAGATAAGGTGGTTGTAGAAATTAAATTTAAATTTGAATTAATCTATAATTATTATAAATATTTGGTTGCTTGTCATATTTTAAACTAGGGTCTTATATATATTTATATATGGGGTCTTCACAAATCAACAAGCAACCAAATTAAATGAGTGAGTATTTAAGACTTTTAATATTATTGATCAGACTTAAAAATTATTCATTCTAGCTGTTGCACTGAGACACTATGGATAAGACATAGCCCTACATGCAGGACCACTACGAGCCGCCTCTGACCTCGCCCTCGGTGCAGCTGTCGCCCTCCGTGCTGCCGCCGGGCATGGACCTTGAGCTGGGCGAAGAGCCCTTGATGAGCTGGTGGGAGTTGGCCCCGAAGATTGCATGTCTACTGTAGAGCATCTCCCTCAAAGAGCACCTCATTCAGAGCTTCGTCGAGATCCTGAAGACCCTCTTCAACGCACACACAGTCAATCACCACTGGGTCCACATTTCGAAGGAGATCGAGCGCCATGCTGGGAAGCAGAGACTTGAGCTTGCATTAAGGACACCAATCGAGAAAGAAGGGGACCCTATAGTAGCCTTAGATCCTGCGCTTGGTGATAAGAAGCAATCAGAATAGTTGAAGGGCGTGCCCAAGGTCAGAGGTGGGGGCCCTATTTAATATACACGTTAAAACTAAATCAAACAGACTACGATTAACAAGCACATTTCTCTTCACTCTAATTTGAATTGACGCAAACGAATCACTCGCCCTCAGTACTGTCCTTTGATGGATGTGCAGATCAAGTAGTCCTTGGTGCATTGTGAGTTAGAAGAGCATGATATAGCAACTCCATTTGCGCTGAGACTGTTGGTATAAGCGCAGGGACTGAAAGAGTAGTAGTGATAGAAAGTCTTAAATTCACAGCTTCCTAAACATATATCAACTTCGACTCTCTTGGCATCTGAGCCTGCTCCCTTTGGTGCGAAGAAGTCGTATAAGAGCTCCGAAGTGCCAGAGTGGATGGAACCCCATTGGTTGAGACGCCAACGAGCGCAGCGCGCAGTGTACACTACATCAAGATTCCTCCCCTCCCCCATTAGCAAGAGCACTCCATCTTAAATGAAATCTTTGGCATAGTTGAGGAATCCGCATTAGCGTCCAGCACAGCAAGATAGAGGAAAGGGCTCTGGGCAGAGAGGAAAAGGCTAGTAGGCTTGGGAGATTCGTAGATGGAGACATTGTCACAATCAGCATCATCGTTACCATTACCAAGGAAATGGGTCTCAGGGCGCTCGCGCAATGCCATGGGGTGGTCCACAAAATGAAGATGCTTAGATATCTCTTGAACCAGGACGAAAATCTTGGTCGGACATTTACCCCCCGTGCTCCAAAAGACGACGAATCGCGTGGTGCCCCTGGCTGCCCCCCAGTCGAGCTTTCGCCTCTTACTCCGTTGGCAATACTGAAATTCTTGAATTCAAAAAAGATAATGTCAAGACCAGGTGACCTGACTTAGCAATGTGA
>ARYC01004508.1:0-59272 GCA_000711775.1 Oxytricha trifallax | reverse complement strand
AGATGATACAGCAGAAGCTTCTTGTAGTGAGTCTTTATTTAACTCCAGTAGAATTCTATTCCATTAAATTAAGGGCTGTAAGGAACGTTGTATATAGGAGTTATGTTTAACTCTTCATAAGCTTTCTTTGACTCCTTAGTCTTATGAACTGATAGGTTATCAACAAACAGGATGATCTCTTGGTTGCTATACTTCTCTCTGAGCTTATGTAGGAATCTCTATATACTACTCTCGCTTAATAGAGCGAGGGTGAATCACATAACTCTCTAAGCCTGAATCTTCACTTATACCGGCTAAAATTGCATGAGTGACTACCTTTACCTTTTAGTCATAAACTTCTATGTTATCATACTTCTTGTACCATAACTTATTAATAAAAGTGTTGAACGTAAACACAGCTTCATCTGCATGTATGAACTTGATGTTATTATCAATAGCTCTCTGCATTTAATCATAAATATAGTTTAAATTATTGCTATAAAATGGCACTGTAAAATCAATCACTCTCTTAACTCTGTTGACAGTCTTGAAAGTAATACCATTTCGTCTATAAATATTGGCTATAGTCTAAAGAGAGATACGCATGTCTGGAAACTTGCGATGAAACATGACAGCTCGTTAGTCAAGAGGAAAGTGAGCCCAATACTTTAATGTCTTAAAGTCACAGAGATAGTCAATATGGACCTGTGAGAACTTTTATTTTCTTGCAGGATGTTTTCAAGAGCCTGAGTTATAATGTTAAACAGCTAACAAGCAATGATACCAAACAGTTGGTGCACTCTTGTGTAGGAGTCTTGCTATGGCTGTATAATTCAACACTGGTTTGACTTAGTCTACATTAATACTCGTACCATACCTAAGCATAAGCAGTAAATCTAAATATTACTCATCATAAATAGACCCTAAATATCGCTAATTTCTATTTCTCTTTTTGTGAATTGGCCTAATTTCTCTACTAACCCCAATAAGACCCCAACTATACCCTACAAATCAAAGCACTTATAAACCTCACTAAGGGGTTTTGGGGTTTTGAATGAATAGAAAGAGTGTAGAGTTTAAAGGATTTTCTATTTAGAATGAAGGTGCTCTGGTCATTTTCATTTTGTGATAACTTTATATCAACTCAAACCTTATAGTAAAATTCTATGAAAGGTTCTCCTTCAAGTTTCTCAAAGATCTCAATATGCAAATTGAATTTCAATTCCACTAAAAGCTTAATCGCACAATGAATAGAAAGAGTGTAGAGTTTAAAGGATTATCTATTTAGAATGAAGGTGTTCTGGTCAGTTTCATTTTGTGATGACTTTATATCAACTCTAACTTTATAGTCAAATTCTATGAAAAGTTCTCCTTCAAGTTTCTCAAAGATCTCAATATGCAAATTGAGTTTCAATTCCACTAAAAGCTTAATCGCACAATGAATAGAAAGAGTGTACAGTTTAAAGGATTATCTATTTAGAATAAAGGTGCTCTGGTCATTTTCATTTTGTGATAACTTTATATCAACTCTAACCTTTTAGTCAAATTCTATGAAAGGTTCTCCTTCAAGTTTCTCAAAGATCTCAATATGCAAATTGAGTTTCAATTCCACTAAAAGCTTAATCGCACAATGAATAGAAAGAGTGTAGAGTTTAAAGGATTATCTATTTAGAATGAAGGTGCTCTGGTCATTTTCATTTTGTGATAACTTTAGATCAACTCTAACCTAATAGTTAAATTCTATGAAAAATTCTCCTTCAAGTTTCTCAAAGATCTCAATATGCAAATTGATTTTCAATTCCACTAAAAGCTTAATCGCACAATGAATAGAAAGAGTGTAGAGTTTAAAGGATTATCTATTTAGAATAAAGGTGCTCTGGTCATTTTCATTTTGTGATAACTTTATATCAACTCTAACCTTATAGTCAAATTATATGAAAAGTTCTCCTTCAAGTATCTCAAAGATCTCAATATGCAAATTAAGTTTCAATTCAACTAAAAGCTTAATCGCATAATGAATAGAAAGAGTGTAGAGTTTAAAGGATTATCTTATTTAGAATGAAGGTGCTCGGGTCATTTTCATTTTGTGATAACTTTATATCAACTCTAACCTTATAGTCAAATTATATGAAAAGTTCTCCTTCAAGTATCTCAAAGATCTCAATATGCAAATTGAGTTTCAATTCCACTAAAAGCTTAATCGCACAATGAATAGAAAGAGTGTACAGTTTAAAGGATTATCTATTTAGAATAAAGGTGCTCTGGTCATTTTCATTTTGTGATAACTTTATATCAACTCTAACCTTTTAGTCAAATTCTATGAAAGGTTCTCCTTCAAGTTTCTCAAAGATCTCAATATTGCAACTTGAGTTTCAAATTCCACTAAAAGCTTAATTCGCACAATGAATAGAAAGAGTGTACAGTTTAAAGGATTATCTATTTAGAATAAAGGTGCTCTGGTCATTTTCATTTTGTGATAACTTTATATCAACTCTAACCTTTTAGTCAAATTCTATGAAAGGTTCTCCTTCAAGTTTCTCAAAGATCTCAATATGCAAATTGAGTTTCAATTCCACTAAAAGCTTAATCGCACAATCAAAACCCCAAAACCCCTTAGTGAGGTTTATAAGTGCTTTGATTTGTAGGGTATAGTTGGGGTCTTATTGGGGTTAATAGAGAAAATGCAGGATTGATATGAATTTAATGTAAATTTAATGATTATTAGGTGATTTAACTCAAACGAATTTAATTTGCTTGTCTTTGTTATATCTATTGAATATTGCTGTCTTTAGTTGTTCAAGCATGTCGTCTAATGATTATCTAGGATAGTGAGGAGCTCTTACTATTATCATCTCTACTAAATTTCTAATTTCTTCGATTACATCTTCCTACTTTAATGTTTCTAAGCTAAGCTAATTTATTATTTTTCATGCTTTGTGCCAAAGTAAGACATACTTTCCATATCGTTCTCTAATATAATTGCAGCAACTGCCCATACATCCCATTATACTGAACCATTGGTCCACTTCTCTCTGATTGGAAAGTATCCAGGGGTTCCAAGAACTTAGCTAAGGTTATATTTTCTTACCGTAATGCTCTTTTGAAATCGATGACAACTACTTCTAAAGGGCATATGTTTAACATAACATTTTCTGGCTTCAAATCTCTATGAACATATCCAAGTTCATGCAACTCTTTGACACCCTTTATCATATCTGATAGAATATCATTCAAATCATTTGGGTATCTGTTATGATATAAATAGTCTCGAAGAGTCATTTCAAATTTCTTTAGTCTAAGTGCGATGAAACCAAAGCCTAAAATAACCCCCATCTAACTTTAGCAAATTCTTGCAGTCTCTTCTCTGTGCTTCTCTTAGAACCATATATTCGTTAGCGAATTCATTCTGGTACTGCTCATTCTTAATTAGATAACTGAAAGGGTAAACCTTATATGCACACTCATCAATCACAATGAGCTTTACTTTGTTAGGCACGCTTATATTCAAATAATTTTCAATGGAACTGCTAAGATCAACTGTATTCAATGCAGGAATATACATAGCTCTCTCTTAGAAACATGCTAAAAAGATATTTCCTGCAGGTTGATTCATTGTTTCAAATCGTTTCTGCTTCTTGAGCCTTTCCTGCTATTCTATCTGAGACTCAAGAGTATTTGATTTTCTCTTTGCTGGTACTAGTTTTTGAGCATCTACATCTTAAATCAAGAACTCACTAAGGTGATGCTTTTGCATATGCCTTTTAACTTTAGCTGAGTGAGTATATGACTTCATGCATGTGCGCACTAATACCTGCCATCTACCTTATCGTGCTTGAAATACACCTTAAGCTTTCCAGAATGTATCTCTTTTTAATGCCTTTTCAAGCTTTATTCAGTTGAGAAAAAATTCTAGCACTCTTAACATTAAAATGTTTTTACTTTTTCAACTGGTATCTGTTCTTTTTCTTCCTCAATATAATCAATTTGAGTTTAAACTCCTATCTCTGTGCTCTCCCTCTGGTTTAAAATTTCTATTATAAAAACCTATGCTTCAATCTCAAGAGCTTTCAGCTCTACCTCCCTCTCAACATAAATAATTTCAGGCTTTTAAGTTGAGCCAAAGTTAAGCTATGATTATCCTGTTCCAAGAGAGATTGCTTTTTTATTTAAGTTAGCCGCCATGTTTAAATTCAAATTTAAATTTCTATTATAAAGCTTTAATAGCCTCTCTAGTTATAGTTTACTCTGTATAGGAGTTGGCACTGCAACAATAATGGTTGATATTGAAGAGTTAGATATCATATTTATACTTAGTTTATTGCAATAATTTTTCTAATTTCATGCTTATTTTTTTAATTTTGGTACCAACAGAGATAAAATTCAGGTTGGTACTGGTACCAATTAGGTTTTGAACCATTTTGGAACTTTTCCATTAAAACTTCATTAGTTAAAAACTAGGTACTTATTAAGTTTTGGTACTATTAAATTGGTACCAATTAAAATTAAACGAATTTAGTAGCAGTACTAATTAAATTTAAACAAATTTAGTACTAATTTAATGGAACTAAATTGATAAAAATGGAGCTCAATCTCTGCAGTTTGTTAACAGCTTCTGCAAACTTTCTCCACGCATCTTTGCAGGGTTGACCAACTATAAGATCCCCATATTTAATAGTAAGATTTTAAAGAAAAGGATCCAGAAGTCTATAAATTATAATTTGAAATTCATTAATAGGAAGAGGAACAAAGATGGAATCACTCAATGATCAAATGAAAAGAGTCGAGGCTCAAGAAATGATCTCAAGATTCAGAAGTAAAGAAGATCTCTATCGATACCTAACTTAACATGGTAAGATAAATAGATGACTATTAACATATTATACAGTTGGTTTTTTCCTTCCAACGATGAAAGGTACCAAAATTTCATTCTTGAAAGCAATACTTTGTGAGGAGAAGAAAGCTTTTAAAAATAAAGAGATTAAACTAATACGAAATTCCCAACTACCCTGACATTTCAGTCACTAATCTTTATGAGGATGCCATGTAAGATGAGGAAGTGGTAGTTTACCTTCCTACCAAGAAACAACTCTCTAATAAACTCCCAGAGAGGAACTTCTTCTTTGGTGTTCTTGGTACAATAAAAGAGGATTATCTCAGAGAAATTATTGAATAAGCACATAAGAAACGATATTCTATTTCTCCTGAAGACTAGAAGAAGCAAGGCATTCTAATAAGCTCAGCTTGGCTAGAGGAACTTAAGAAGCATCCTTATCTTTCAAGTAAGCTTTGACATATAACTTTGTAGGAAAATCAGGCACTGGTATATATCTTATGAAAGAGCATGCTAAGGTTCATAGAGAGAGAAAGTCACAAAAAATTCATGAAGTGAGCAAGAGACTTTATAAAGATGTTTAAAAGCCAGATGAAATGAACATAGATGCAGGAGCTGGCACAAAAAGAAGAAATATGGGCCCAAGCAAGCCATAAGAAGAGGAGAAGAAAGAGGAGCCAAACCCATTTATGGCCAGTTTAATATGTGAATATATTCATTCGTTTAAATCTAAAACTTATTTATAAACATTCATTCTTCCCTTTCTCGCACAAATTGTTGTCATATCTACGCACACTCTCTTAAAGCTGCTTTGAATCAAGTCTACTGTATCGATGGGCAAGTCATGCATAAGATGATACAGCAGAAGCTTCTTGTAGTGAGTCTTTATTTAACTCCAGTAGAATTCTATTCCATTAAATTAAGGGCTGTAAGGAACGTTGTATACAGGAGTTATGTTTAACTCTTCATAAGCTTTCTTAGACTCCTTAGTCTTATGAACTGATAGGTTATCAACTAACAGGATGATCTCTTGGTTGCTATACTTCTCTCTGAGCTATGTAGGAACTCTATATACTACTCTCGCTTAATAGAGCGAGGGTGAATCACATAACTCTCTAAGCCTGAATCTTCACTTATACCAGCTAAAATTTGCATGAGTGACTACCTTTACTTTTTAGTCATAAATTTCTATGTTATCATACTTCTTGTACCATGGCTTATTGATAAAAGTGTTGAACGTAAACACAGCTTCATCTGCATGTATGAACTTGATGTTATTATCAATAGCTCTCTGCATTTAATCATATATATAGTTTAAATTAGTACTATAAAATGGCACTGTAAAATCAATCACTCTCTTAACTCTGCTGACAGTCTTGAAAGTAATACCGTTTCGTCTATAAATATTGGCTATAGTCTAAGGAGAGATACGCATGTCTGGAAACTTGCGATGAAACATGACAGCTCGTTAGTCAAGAGGAAAGTGAGCTCAATACTTTAATGTCTTAGAGTCACAGAGATAGTCAATATGGACCTGTGAGAACTTTTATTTTCTTGCAGGATGTTTTCTAGAGCCTGAGTTATAATGTTAAACAGCTAACAAGCAATGATACCTAACGGTTGGGGCACTCTTGTGTAGGAGTCTTGCTATGGCTGTATAATTCAACACTGGTTTGACTTAGTCTATATTAAAACTTGTACCATACCGAAGCTTAAGCAGTAAATCTAAATATTACTCATCATAAATAGACCCTAGATTTCGCTAATTTCTATTTCTCATTTTGAAAATTGGCCTAATTTCTCTACTAACCCCAATAAGACCCCAACTATACCCTACAAATCAAAGCACTTATAAACCTCATTAAGGGGTTTTGGGGTTTTGAATGTATAGAAAGAGTGTAGAGTTTAAAGGATTATCTATTTAGAATGAAGGTGCTCTGGTCATTTTCATTTTGTGATAACTTTATATCAACTCTAACCTTAAAGTCAAGTTCTATGAAAGGTTCTCCTTCAAGTATCTCAAAGTTCTCAATATGCAAATTGAGTTTCAATTCCACTAAAAGCTTAATCGCACAATGAATAGAAAGAGTGTAGAGTTTAAAGGATTATCTATTTAGAATGAAGGTGCTCTAGTCATTTTCATTTTGTGATAACTTTATATCAACTCTAACCTAATAGTCAAATTCTATGAAAAGTTCTCCTTAAAGTTTCTCAAAGATAACAAGATGCAAATTGAGTTTCAATTCCTCTAAAAGCTTAATCGAACAATGAATAGAAAGAGTGTAGAGTTTAAAGGATTATCTATTTAGAATGAAGTTGCTCTGGTCATTTTCATTTTGTGAATTACTTTATATCAATACTAACTTTATAGTCAAATTCTATGATAAGTTCTCCTTCAAGTTTCTCAAATATCTCAATACGCAAATTGAGTTTGAATTCCACTAAAAGCTTAATCGCACAATGAATAGAAAGAGTGTAGAGTTTAAAGGATTATCTATTTAGAATGAAGGTGCTCTGGTCATTTTCATTTTGTGATAACTTTATATCAACTCTAACCTTAAAGTCAAGTTCTATGAAAGGTTCTCCTTCAAGTATCTCAAAGTTCTCAATATGCAAATTGAGTTTCAATTCCACTAAAAGCTTAATCGCACAATGAATAGAAAGAGTGTACAGTTTAAAGGATTATCTATTTAGAATAAAGGTGCTCTGGTCATTTTCATTTTGTGATAACTTTATATCAACTCTAACCTTTTAGTCAAATTCTATGAAAGGTTCTCCTTCAAGTTTCTCAAAGATCTCAATATGCAAATTGAGTTTCAATTCCACTAAAAGCTTAATCGCACATCAAAACCCCAAAACCCCTTAGTGAGGTTTATAAGTGCTTTGATTTGTAGGGTATAGTTGGGGTTTTATTGGGGTTAGTTGAGAAAATGCAGTATTGATATGAATTTAATGTAAATTTAATGATTATTAGGTGATTTAACTCAAACGAATTTAATTTGCTTGTCTTTGTTATATCTCTTGAATATTGCTGTCTTTAGTGGTTCAAGCATGTCGTCTAATGATTATCTAGGATAGTGAGGAGCTCTTACTATTATCATCTCTCCTAAATTTCTAATTTCTTCGCTTACATCTTCCTACTTTATATGTTTCTAAGCTAAGCTAATTGATTATTTTTCATGATTTGTGCCAACGTAAGACATACTTTCCATATCGCTCTCTAATATAATAGCAGCAACTGCCCATACATCCCATTATACTGAACCATTGGTCCATTCTCTCTGATTGGAAAGTATCCAGGGGTTCCAAGAACCTTAGCTAAGGTTATATTTTCTTACCGTAATGCTCTTTTGAAATCGATGACAACTACTTCTAAAGGGCATATGTTTAACATAACATTTTCTGGCTTCAAATCTCTATGAACATATCCAAGTTCATGCAACTCTTTGATACCCTTTATCATATCTGATAGAATATCATTCAAATCATTTGGGTATCTGTTATGATATAAATAGTCTCTAAGAGTCATTTCGATTTTCTTTAGTCTAAGTGCGTTGAAACCAAAGCCTAAAATAACCCCATCTAACTTTAGCAAATTCTTGCAGTCTCTTCTCTGTGCTTCTCTTAGAACCATATATTCGTTAGCGAATTCATTCTGGTACTGCTCATTCTTAATTAGATAGCTGAAAGGGTAAACCTTATATGCATACTCATCAACCACAATGAGCTTTACTTTGTTAGGCATGCTTATATTCAAATAATTTTTAATGGAACTGCTAAGATCAACTGCATTCAATGCAGGAATATACATAGCTCTCTCTTAGAAACATGCTAAAAAGATATTTCCTGCAGGTTGATTCATTGTTTCAAATCGTTTCTGCTTCTTGAGCCTTTCCTGCTATTCTCTCTGAGACTCAAGAGTATTTGATTTTCTCTTTGCTGGTACTAGTTTTTGAGTATCTACATCTTAAATCAAGAACTCACTAAGGTGATGCTTTTGCATATGCCTTTTAACTTTAGCTGAGTGAGTATATGACTTCATGCATGTTGTGCACTTATACCTGCCATCTACCTTATCGTGCTTGAAATACACCTTAGGCTTTCCATAATGTATCTCTTTTTAATGCCTTTTCAAGCTTTATTCAGTTGAGAAAAAATTCTAGCACTCTTAACATTAAAATGTTTTTATTTTTTCAACTGGTATCTGTTCTTTTTCTTCGTCAATATAACAATTTGAGTTTAAACTCCTATCTTTGTGTTCTCCCTCTGGTTTATAATTCTATGATAAAAACCTCTGCTTCAAACTCAAGAGCTCTAAGCTCTACCTCCCTCTCAACATAAATAATTTCAGGCTTTTTTAGTTGAGCCAAAGTTTGGCTATGATTATCCTGTTCCAAGAGAGATTGCTTTTCGATTTAAGTTAGCCGCCATGTTTAAATTCAAATTTAAATTTCTATTATAAAGCTTTAATTGCCTCTCTAGTTATATTTACTCTGTATAGGAGTTGGCACTGCAACAATTATGGTTGATATTGAAGAGTTAGATATCATATTTATCTTAGTTTATTACTATAATTTTTCTAATTTCATGCTTAATTTTTTTAATTTTGGTACCAACATAGATAAAATTCATGTTGGTACTGGTACTAATTAGGTTTTGAACCATATTGGAACTTTTCCATTAAATCCTCATTAGTTTAAAACTAGGTACTAATTAAGTTTTGGTACTATTAAATTGGTACCAATTAAATTAAACGAATTTAGTACCAGTACTAATTAAATTTAAACAAATTTAGTACTAATTTAATGGAACTAAATTGATTAAAATGGAGCTCCATCTCTGTAGTTTGTTACAGCTTCTGCAAACTTTCTCCACGTATCTTGCAGGGTTGACCTCCTATAAGATGCCCATATTTAATAGTAAGATTTTAAAGAATAGGATCCAGAAGTCTATAAGTTATAATTTGAAATTCATTTATAGGAAGAGGAACAAAGATGGAATCACTCAATGATCAAATGAAAAGAGTCGAGGCTCAAGAAATGATCTCAAGATTCAGAAGTAAGGAAGATCTCTATAGATAACTAACTTTACATGGTAAGATAACTTGATGACTATTGACATATTATACAGTTGGATTATTCATTTCAAAGATGGAAGGCACCAAAAATTTTATTCTTGAAAGCAATACTTTGTGAGGAGAAGAAAGCTTTTAAATATTTTTGATTCTCCTGAGATTTCAGTCACTAATCTTTATGAGGATGCCATGTAAGATGAGGAAGTGGTAGTTTACCTTCCTACCAAGAACAACTCTCTAATAATCTACCAGAGAGGAACTTCTTCTTTGGTGTTCTTGGTACAATAAAAGAGGATTATCTCAGAGAAATTATTGATGAAGCACATAAGAAACGATATTCTATCTCTCCTGAAGACTAGAAGAAGCAAGGCATTCTAATAAGCTCAGCTTGGCTAGAGGAACTTAAGAAGCATCCTTATCTTTCAAGTAAGCTTTGACATATAACTTTGTAGGAAAATCAGGCACTGGTATATATCTTATGAAAGAGCATGCTAAGGTTCATAGAGAGAGAAAGTCACAAAAAATTCATGAAGTGAGCAAGAGACTTTATAAAGATGTTTAAAAGCCAGATGAAATGAACATAGATGCAGGAGCTGGCACAAAGAGAAGAAATATGGCCCAAGCAAGCCATAAGAAGAGGAGAAGAAAGAGAAGCCAAACCCATTTATGGGCCAGTTTAATATGTGAATATATTCATTCGTTTAAATCTAAAACTTATTTATAAACATTCATTCTTCCCTTTCTCGCACAAATTTTTGTCTTATCTACGCTCACTCTCTTACAGCTGCTTTGAATCAAGTCTACTGTATCGATGGGCAAGTCGTGCATAAGATGATACAGCAGAAGCTTCTTGTAGTGAGTCTTTATTTAACTCCAGTAGAATTCTATTCCATTAAATTAAGGGCTGTAAGGAACGTTGTATACAGGAGTTATGTTTAACTCTTCATAAGCTTTCTTAGACTCCTTAGTCTTATGAACTGATAGGTTATCAACTAACAGGATGATCTCTTGGTTGCTATACTTCTCTCTGAGCTATGTAGGAACTCTATATACTACTCTCGCTTAATAGAGCGAGGGTGAATCACATAACTCTCTAAGCCTGAATCTTCACTTATACCAGCTAAAATTGCATGAGTGACTACCTTTACTTTTTAGTCATAAACTTCTATGTTATCATACTTCTTGTACCTTGACTTATTAATAAAAGTGTTGAACGTAAACACAGCTTCATCTGCATGTATGAACTTGATGTTATTATCAATAGCTCTCTGCATTTAATCATATATATAGTTTAAATTATTGCTATAAAATGGCACTGTAAAATCAATCACTCTCTTTACTCTGTTGACAGTCCTGAAAGTAATACCAATTCGTCTATAAATATTGGCTATAGTCTAAGGAGAGATACGCATGTCTGGAAACTTGCGATGAAACATGACAGCTCGTTAGTCAAGAGGAAAGTGAGCTCAATACTTTAATGTCTTAGAGTCACAGAGATAGTCAATATGGACCTGTGAGAACTTTTATTTTCTTGCAGGATGTTTTCTAGAGCCTGAGTTATAATGTTAAACAGCTAACAAGCAATGATACCTAACGGTTGGGGCACTCTTGTGTAGGAGTCTTGCTATGGCTGTATAATTCAACACTGGTTTGACTTAGTCTATATTAAAACTTGTACCATACCGAAGCTTAAGCAGTAAATCTAAATATTACTCATCATAAATAGACCCTAGATTTCGCTAATTTCTATTTCTCATTTTGAAAATTGGCCTAATTTCTCTACTAACCCCAATAAGACCCCAACTATACCCTACAAATCAAAGCACTTATAAACCTCACTAAGGGGTTTTGGGGTTTTGATTGCTACTCGAATGACTTCATTAAAATATAACTATTTAATATCTAGAAATCAGCATATAGCTGCTATCTTTCATGAATAATTAAACATCCTAATCACTTTATTGAACTATAGCGCATTTTAATTATTATAATTTTATTATGATTTTTGTAATAAGTTCGTACTAAGATAATTAATAGTCATATTATTCTCAAACTGGGTATTTATATGATATTCATTAAATTTTGATAATGATATTAACACTATTAAGGAAGGGGTGTTTTTTATTAATGGAAGTTTCAAGTTTGTGTTTTAATTTTTACTGCCAGTTTGCTATTTTGTATTAAAGTAAACTTTACCCTATAGAGTAACTTTATTTGTGTAATTTCATTGAATTAAATTGAATTTATATAAATAACAATGAATGTAGTTGCTCACATATTTGATAACACTTTTAAATAATTTAAATATGGAAGAGAAGAGTACACTATAGACAAATTAAAATTGATTTTTTGTTTGTGAAAATTTTTCATAAATATATATCATAAAGGAAAATATATTTTTATAAAATTAATGAGAATTTAATAAAAGCAATAATAAAAATAAATGTTTAATTTAAAATATTAAACTAATAAATTTTAGTTTAGAGGAATAACAGAAATGGAATGCGGAAACTGTCATTTCTCCATTCTTCTTCGTACTTTTCTTCATCCATCCACATCTATTTTGTTGTTCTTTCCTGTGTCTCCTGAACTCTCGGTCTACTAACGTCACTACTATTGCTACTATTGCTAGTAAATATTGCTGAAATATTAAATAATTAAATATGTTTTTTTTACTCACAAATTTATTGAGTAACTAACTTCTACATTTCTTTATTTTCAATGATAATTATTTGTTTTTATTTTATCGATTATTTTATGGTAATGATAAAGATTGATATATAAGGTAGTTATATTATTCAATATTTTTTCATGAAGAAATCATTGTTTTTAATATTTTTTTCTGATGATATGATGGTGTAAAACCTACTTCTTGAAATAAACAGAAAAAAAACAAGGAATACCAAATTTTATGATATATATTTATATATATATATATATATACTATATTATATATATTATTAGAAAAACTAACAACACTTTTGTCGCGGACGTATATTTTAGGATGGTTAATCAAAATAATCAACATTTTCAATAAAACTTTTTACATTCCTCCTATTCTTAGATACTACACTACATATCCTGTAAATTTTTTTCATTTAATTTTTAGAATTAGGTATCATCAATCATTTATGCAAGTTTTCACTAACTTTCTTTTATTTGCTACAGCTTATACGAATCTATGTATTTCATTCTACAAAGAATGTAATTTTTACATTAACTATTAAATAATATTTATAGATTATAAGAATAAAAACTTGAATTAATATTGAAGCTTTAAGTTCAAAGAGTCACTTTGCTTTGATTGTTGGTAATGTATGGAGATATATTTATCGTTAATAATATTACCATACTTGCTATAAATGCATAGCAGAAAAAGCTTTCCATTTGCTATTTCTTTTGAAATTGTGTTTATAGATTTAATTATCACTGTAAATGTTTTATCATTTGTATTGGTGATAAAAATTACAAAACCATTTTTACTCTTTTTATTCTCATTTTCTAATTTGTATGTGGCTGTATGCCTATGTTGAGTCACATATTGCATACTAATTTAAAACTTGATTAAAAGACGAAGTTATATTACACTCTACAAAATGTCTTTTAAATATATTCTACTACAGTTATTGTCGACTTCCTTTGCTTAAGAGTTGTTGACTTTGCCAAAATATTCATTTATATTATTTTAATTAGCGTTTTATCTGTTTTCTCTAAAAAATATAACTACAAGATTATTTGCATAAGGCAAAGCACTTCTGAAAAAGAAAAACCACTTCAAAAATGCCTAATTCAAACCTTAAAAACAAACTTTCGTGAAGAACTTACATAAATTTTATGCAGTCATTATCCTACGAAATATTTCGAGTTAGCAGGCTACAAATAGAATCATTGTATTTATTAAACCAAAAGTGCTAAATAATCATAAAGCCTGACCATAGAGTTGACCATACAAAAGAGTAAATTGTATGTTGGATAGGAGAAATAAAGTTTAGAAAACTCCTCATGATATCAAAGTACTGTTTGAGTGATAAGTTATAATAAATAACCTCTATTAAACACAAATTTACATTTTAACCCTAATCCCCTGCATAAACCAATAAAAATCGTATAAAATATGCACTATTTGTCGACTTTTATCATTAAAACACTCAATCAAACTATTGAAAATGGGGTTTTGAAAATACTGGAAACAAATAGCTAGTCACCCTCAATGAAGTGTAATAGCAAAATTTTCAATCATTATTATAATTTAGTATAATATATAATCAACAAACTACAATCACTCATTTATAATTTGGTGATATTTCATAATCTCAACAAAATATATTTTTATAAGAAATTAAATTTTACATTGGAGAAAAAACTCTATAATTCGTGACATTTTAAAATAATAAAGTTAATGGATATCTTTCTTATGATTTGAATTATTGTAAAATTTATTAATAATCTTATAATAAATATCTGAATATTATTATATTTGTAAAATGAAAGATAAATCTAATGCAACTAAAGAATAAAATTATATTTTATAAAAATATTAATTATTCATATATTTAAATTAAAAATTTCTTGACTAATAAATTTTAGCTATAAATTATTATTAATTATAATAATATGAATTTATTAATATAAATAATTATGAAAACATTAAAAATTTAAACTAATTAGTTTAAATACGCATAAAAAATAAGCAAAAAATAATTATGGTTTATTCTAGAATATAAACGATAAATCTCACTTCAATTTATTTCAATCTCCTTAAAACAAATTAAATAATGAAAATTTCAATTTTATTCAAAATTATTTATTATTTTTTTTAAAGATTGTTTAATGCTGATTTATAAAATATTTATGAGTTTTTTTGAAATTCATAAATTAATTAAATAATAAAGTTTAGAATAATGATTCGAATAAATAAGAGATAATTTATAAGAAAATTAGCAAACGCCATCAGTTTGGATGGCTCAGTTCGACTTATTAACTCTATTTGTTTGTCTATTTTGAAACTAAATTATGATCAATATTTACTTGGATTTAATTATAATAAAATTAAATAATTTAATTATAATGCATATTATGAAGCTCGTCGAAAATAAAAGTAAAGATTTGATATGTAAGTAATAGTAATATTAGTGTAATTACTACATTGAGGTTTCTAGGGACACCGATCTAAAATATCTTATAATACGTAAGAATCAAGTGTTCTTATAAATATTATAATGTAATGCTTGTCATGAAAACGGCCGAGTTTAATGAACTGCTCTTTTTTTTTGCTTTCTCTTCTTCTTTATGATGATCTTCTTGCTTTGTGGTTGTCCATTCTATTGATTCTTAATAACTATTCTTGAAATTAGGAAGTCATGGTTACTCGTCCTAATAGTTGAATTTTGAGTCAAAATTCAAAAAAGGTTTGTTAAATAGCTATCTGAGTTTTTATAATATTTTATAATTTGTTTCTATTATGATTAATAATATTTACTCTCCTGATGCAAGAAAATTTAGTCATGTTAATTTAATGGATATCTTTTGTGCAATGCTTTTATTGTTTATTGGAATAAATTCTATTGCATAGTCAACTACTCAAATTACAATTTAACATGAAGATTACAAAAAAAAAACTATCAAAGTATTGAAGAGTTTCAATTTTATATCATATTGGATTAATATTGTTAATTATAAGATATTTATCTAAAAACTAAAATAGCACTCACTCATGTGAAAGGAAGCTGATTCAATTATATTCATAAGGCTTTCTTAATTAAGTTCATTTTCATTCATTGCGATTGAAGGGTTGAAGGCTTTTGTGTTTTCAAAGAATGAACTGTAGCAGAAAGAGTTAATGAAACAATATATTTATAGAAATTGATTTTAATTATAATTATCATTTAAAATATAAAAAAAGCCCTTTAAGAACATTAATATAATTTTTAATTGCTGTCATTATTTGAAAGGAACCTCTCAAGTATGCTTTTAACTAAAACTTAAACCTAGTGATAATTAAATATTTTAAGTTGACTGAAACAAAATCATACTTGGGTAAGATTCATGAACTGCTTGTTTAAAACTCTTAATAAATTTGCTAGAATGGAAAATGCTTACTAATTATAATTTAATTAAAGGTAAATGCTAAATGCTATATACGGTTTTCATAGTGGCTGTTCATAAGTTCAATAATCCAAAATTAACTCAAAAAATATATAATTCATGGAAAGATGTGAAATTGCCTATTGCAAAAAGTAAAATTGTAACTATTCTCTACAATTAGAATTTGAATACTTTAACCGTGATAATAAACCAAAGAGTTTATTCCAAACCATAAGGAATAAGGTATGTAAAAATTATCATAAAATGTCATTCATTATTGTGAAGAAATTTGATAAAGTAAAACAAAAAATATATTTTTCAATCCACAAACGAAGTATGCTAAGGTGACGTTATTAGAATATTGCAAGTGTGAACAACTATTCACATTTAGTCTAAAAAATTCACGTAAACTATAAAAACGAGGATAATAACAACAAATTAAGATCACATAATCAAAAGAGTCTAGAATATTAAGAATTTAAATCATATCGAAATAAAAGGATCGAGCTTAAAAAACAAAACCAAAAAAAACTATTTCAGTTTACAGCAATATTAGAAAAAGTACAATTTATATTTTAAATTAATTATATATTTAATTAATTTTAAAATAAGTGAATGAATAGACTAATTTGTAAAAGATATAAAGCAAATGGAGGATAAAAAAAAACTATATAGAAATAAAATATTTAAAAAAATATTCAAAATCTCCACAACATCCAGAGATCATTACTTGACTCTAAATTCTTCTCTTTCACATCATGCATGAATTATTTGGCTTAGTTACTTGCAATCTTATAAAATCTTTAAGCGATATCAAACATTCGACTAGAATTTACAGTAGATTACAGTTTCCATGAATTTATATAATTTTAATTTAACAAAATTTTAAAGAATCAAACCCCAAAACCCCTAAAAGAGGTTTATAAGTGCTTTGATTTTTAGGGCATAGTTGGGGTCTTATTGGGGTTAGTAGAGAAAGCGCAAGTTTTATGTGAATTTTAAGTATATTTAATGATTATTAGGCGATTTAACTCAAACAAATTTTATCTGCTTGTCTTTATTGTATCTCTCGAATATTACTCTCTGTAGTGGTTCAAGTAAATCGTCTAAGGATTATCTTGGATATGATGGTGCACTTACAATTATCATGCCTACAATATGTTTTATTCATTGCAGATATCTTCTTGCTTTATATGCTTACAGGCTAAACTTATTGATTATTTTTCTTACTTGGTACCATAGTAAGATGCGCATTCCATGTCACTTTCTAAAATTATAGCAGCTAATGCCCATACATCCCACTAAACTGATCCATTCGTCCACTTCTCTCTTATTGGGAAGTAGCCAGGAGTGCCAAGAATCTTTGCTAAAGTAACTATCTCTTATCTCAAGGCTCTATAGAAATCGATAACTACGACTTCTAAAGGGAAGATGTTTAGCATTACATTTTCAGGTTTCAAATCTCTATGAACATATCCAAGTTCATGCAACTCCTTGACACTCATTATCATATCTGATAGTATATCATTCAAATCATCTGGGTATCTGTTATGTTATAAATAATCTCTCAGAGTCATTTCATATTTCTTAAGTCTTAGTGCGATAAACCATAGCTTAAAATAACACCATCTAGCTTAAGCAAGTTCTTGCAATCTTTTCTCTATGCCTCTCTAAGAATCATATATTCGTTAGCAAACTCATTTTAGTATTGCTCGTTATTAAGGAGATAGCTGAAAGGGTACACCTTGTATGCATACTAATCAACCACTATAAGCTTTGCCTTGTCAGGAACACTTATATGCAAGTAATTCTCAATAAAACTACTTAGAATTAATTGCATTCAATGCAGGAATGCTCATAGCTTTTGCTTGGAAGCAGGCTAGAATTGTATTGCCTGCAGGTTAGTTCATCAATTCTTATCTTTCTGTCTCTTCAGCTTCTCCTGTAATTCTCTTTAAGACTCGATAGTATTTGATTTCTTTTAGCTGGCACAAGTTTTTATGTCTCTTTATCTTAAATCAAGAACTCACTGAGTTGATGCTTTTGCATGTGCTTCTTAACTTTTGCAGAGTGAGTATAAGACTTCATACAAGTTGTGCATTAGTACCTTCCATCCACTTTTTCATGCTTGAAATATATCTTGGCTTTGCCAGAGTCTACCTCTTTAAGGTGTCTCTTCAAGCTTTGTTCGGTTGAGAAAAGATTCTAGCAGTCTTCACATAAAAATGTTTTTATCTTTTCTATAGGGAGCTGTTCTTTTAGCTCCTCAACATATACACTTTATCTTTAAAGTCTTATCTCTGATATTTCCTTTAAGTTCTATACTTCTATTTTTAAGACATCTGCTTCAAACTCAAGTACTCTTAGCTCACCTCCCTCTCAACATAAATAACTTCTAGCCTTTTAGTCGAGCCAAAGTTTAGAAATGATTATCCACTGCTAAGAGAAACTGCTTTTCGATTTAAGTTAGCCGCCATGTTTAAATTCAAATTTAAACTTGTATTATTAAGCTCTAATAACCTCTCAAGTTATAGCAACTATGTACAGGAGTTGGTACTGCAGCACTAATGGTTGATTTAGAGGTGTTACATTTCATATTTATACTTAGTTTATAAATATTACTTCTCTAATTTTATGCTTAATATTTTTAATTTTGGTACCAGCTTTGAAAAATTTCAGATTGGCACTGGTACCAATTAGGGTTTAACTATTTTGGAACTTTTTCATTAAAACCTCATTAGTTTAAAACTTGGTACTAATTTAGTTTTGGTACTATTGAATTGGTACCAATTAAAATTAAACGAATTTAGTACCAGTACTAATTAAATTTAAACAATTTTAGTAATAATTTTATGGAACTAAATTGATAAAAATGGAGATCAATCTATGCAGTTTGTTACAGCTTCTGCCAACTTTCTCCACGTATCCTTACCAGGTTGACCTCCTATAAGATGCCCATATTTAATACTAAGATTTTAAGCAGTAGGATCCAGAACTATAAATATTATAATTTGAAATTCAATAAGAAGAGAAAGTACAAGGATGGACTCTATAAGTACTACAATGAAGAGGGTTGAAGCTTTAGAAATGATCTCAAGATTTAGAAGTAAGGAGGATCTCTATCGATACCTAACTTAACATGGTAAGCATCTAACATATACTTAATCATATACTATAGTGGGAAAAATTCCTTCCAGCTATGGAAGGTACCAAAATTTCTTTCTTAAAAGCTATACTGTGTGATGAGAAGAAAGCCTTTAAAAACAATGAAATAAAGTTGATAGTAATACCAAACTACCCAGAGATTTCAGTCACTAATCTCTACGATGATGTGATGAAAGATGAAGAGTTGGTAGTTTATATTCCTACCAAGAAACAACTCTCTAAAAAACTTCCAGAAAGGAGCTTCTTCTTTAGTGTTCTTGGTACTTTAAGAGAGAGTTATCTCAAAGAGATCATTGAAGAAGCTCACTAGAAACGGTACACTATTTCTCCATAAGTTTAAAACTAGCAAGGCATACTTATAAGAGAAGCTTGGCTTAAAGAGCTAAAGAAGCATCCTTACCTCTATAGTAAGATTTGATTCATAACTTTGTAGGGAAACCTGAAACTGTTATATTCCTAATGAAAGAGCATGCGAAGGTTCACAGAGAGAGAAGGTCATAGACTATTCATGAAGTGAGCAAGAGACTTTATACAGATATTTGAAAGCCAGATGAAATGAACATAGATTCAGGAGCTGGTACTAAGAGAAGAAATAAGGGTACAAGCAAGCCATAAGAAGACGAGAAGAAAGAGAAGCCAAACCCATTTATGGGTTAATTTAATATGTGAACTTATTCATTCATTTAAATCTAAAACTTATTAATAAACATTCATTCTTCCTTCTCTCGCACAAACTGTTCTCTTATCTATGCTTACTCTCTTGCAGTTACTCTGAATCAAGTCTACTGTATCTATAGGCAAGTCATGCATTAAGTGAATATAGCAGCAGTTTCTTGTAGTGGGTCTTTATTTAACTCCAGTAGAATTCAATTCCATTAAACTGTTGGCTATAGGGAACGTTATGTACAGGAGTTATGTTTAACTCTTCATAAGCTTTCTTAGACTCCTTAGTCTTATGAACTGAGAGGTTGTCAATAAACAGGATGGTCTCTCAATCGTTGAATTTATCTCTTAGCTTATGTAGGAATTCTATATACTACTCTCGCTTTATAGAGCGAGGATGAATCACATAACTTTCTAAGCCTGAATCCTCGCTAATACCAGCTAAGATTGCATGAGTGACAACCTTTACTTTTTAGTCATAAACCTCTATGTTATCATACTTCTTGTACCATGACTTATTAATAAAGGTGTTTAAGGTAAACACAGCTTCATCAGCGTGTATGAACTTGATGTTATTAGTAATAGCTCTTTACATTTAATCATATATATAGTTTAAATTATTACTATAAAATGGCACTGTAAAATCAATCACTCTCTTCACTCTGTTGACAGTCTTTAAAGTAATACCATTTCTTCTGTAAATATTGGCTATAGTTTAAGGAGAGATACGCATATCAGGAAACTTGCTGTGAAACATCACAGCTCGCTAGTCAAGTAGAAAGTGTGCCCAATACTTCAAAGTCTTCGAGTCACAGAGGTAGTCAATATGGTGATGTGAGAACTTTTATTTTCTTGCAGGATGTTTTCAAGTCCATGAGTTATAATGCTAAACAGCTAACATGCAATAATATCTAATAGTTGAGGCACTCTTGCATAGGAGCTTTGAATAGCTGCATAATTCAGCACTGTTTTGACTTATTCTATATTAATACTTGAACCATACCTTAGCTTGAGCAATAAATCTAAATATTTCTCATCATAAATAGACCCTAAATTTTTGCTAATTTCTATTTCTCATTTTGCAATTTGGCCTAATTTCTCTACTAATCCCAATAAGACCCCAACTATACCTACAAATCAAAGCACTTATAAACCTCACTAAGGGGTTTTGTGGTTTTGAATGGTCAGTAATTTAATTACTATTTAACTTAAATTTAATTTTTATTTCAAATATATATCTATACTAAAATATTATTTTTAATTGTTTCTTCATTTTATCTTTTTTTTATCTAATTGCTTAATAAATCTTATTTTCCTTTAATTCAGTCACTTATTTTTTTTAATTTGAAATTTATAAATTTTAATTATGAAATCTTATTTAAATAATTACTTTTTTGATTTTTTCTACATTTATTATAAAACAAAACTATTATCATTAAATAGTTATATTTAATCGAAGCCCAAGATCTTTATATACTTTATGAACTTAAATAATTATTATTTCTAAATATTTACTCTTTGGTTAACATGAAATGTTCTTTCTGAAATTTTTTAAAAAATAAATTTTATTTTAACAACGAAGAATAAGTAATATGGATCATAAAAGTTCAAATTAATAAAATTATTTAAGCCAAATATAAAATATATTTTATTTTTACAATCATTAATTTAAAATGGAGCTCTCTTAAATTTATTCAAGCAATCAGTATCAGTAAGTAAACTTAACTATTCTTGTTAAAAGTCTTAAAAATTTTGTAGATTTATCTTAATTACTGATATTTTAATACAATAATATTAAAATGAATGAATATTCATAATTTATAATAGGAAATAGATAAATTTAAATTAATAATTAAAAGTATAAATGAAAAAAAATTAAAATGAACACAATGGAGATATACATTCACAAAAATTTTGTAAGTTACATTTTAGAAATCTTTTATAAATTAAATACTCTTTCAACAATAGGACAGGACACAGAAGGAAGTGAGTAGAGACTTCATAAACGAAAAGAGAGAGGTAGTCAAGGAACACTGAAAGACAAGACCAGAAACGTATACGAAGGATTTTGGAAAAATGACAAAGCTGTGCGATGGTTACCATTTTCATTTCTACCAAAAAGTATTCATATTGTTATTCATTTAATTGTTATTACCTTATATTTTCCACAAAATTTATCATAATTATCTGATAAGTACAAGCTTGTTCATTTACTTTGACAATTTAAGAAGTATCTACTGGAATTTTAGATTCTTACATTATCAGACCTCATAGCTCAATTGTTACAATTAACCTGTTTTTTTATTAAGCTTATTCGCTCAAATTAAATTATTTTATAAAATGAAAATAAATATTTATAATAACGCTTATAAATATTTCAGTTAGAATAACTAGATAATAATATACTCTTAAGCAAACATTTTTCGCATTTTTTTATTAATTATTTTTTATTATATTTTAAACTATCAAATTATTGCCCTTTAATCTGTACTTTATTTTCATTATTTCCTAATATCAATATATTTTATAAATATTTCTAATATTAATACTCATTGTCATTTATTATTAAATATATTTCCTATTCATATAGCATATAAAAGATTATAGCCCGTCATTTATAATTATATATATATATATATATATTATAAAATGAGAAATTTACCATTTATGCATGTAATAATTCCTGAGAAATTCATAAAAACTAGGCTCTATACAAGATAATACGTGGTACATATAAAGGGAAGAATGAACATAAAAAGTTATACTATAAACTGGTTGGTTTAATACCATTATTAATTTCCGTCTTTAAGTAATAATAATAGTAATAATATCTATTAAAAACAGCAACCATACTACAGCGATTAAATATATAATTATTATGCATGAATTTTTGGAATATAAATAATTGTTTAAATTCAAAATTAATTGGTATGATTAATAAGAAGCTAAACTTTAAATAAAATGGGCTTATGTATGCATACAAATGACTATCATAAACACACACACACAAACCTGAATACTCAAAGAAAGTAAGTACCTTTGTATATGATCGAACTTACTTAAATAATACTTTTTTAATTTTTAATATTATTTTTGCATGGAGATTTCATATTATTCTAAAGCCTTTTAATTTGAGTTACAATACTTTACAAATTCTTTAATTTTCCACTATATTCCTATCTTTTACATTATTTTAATAAACTTAAAATCAGTTATTAACATTACTTATATAGTAACTCATAAAATGAAACAAATGAATTGGTAAAACGTAAAATTAAATATATATAAAAATGCTAATTTAAAACACAAGTTTGTATAATCCAGTAATATCACCTTTATTTATTCATATTTATATTTTATTGAATGTTATTTACTTGTGTCATTTAATTAATGGCATTTTTTTATCTAACTGAGTTTATTAATATACTGATTGTTTCCTATTTTATTAATATTATAGCATAAATTATACATTCAAAATTTGAAGAAAGAAATATTTATTTTTATGCCAATGTACAAATATTGACTTTAAAGTTCTATTAAAAGAAGAAAAGCTTATATAAAACCTGAATTTTGATATAGAAAAAGAAAGAAAACAGATTCTTGATTTAGTAAAAAATGGACTTATTAAATCCTTAAATGGCAAGTTCTTATTAATAGCTAGTAATTTACCTTGGGAATCAGATACTGCTCTGCTTAGAAGAATATAAGAAGAATCCTTGCGACATATAATATCATTAAATCTTAACTTTATGTGAAATTCAATAAAAATCTTAAAATCATTTTAGGATTTATTTTTCTATAATTAAAATAATGCGACTCACAATCAAAGTAACAAGAGAAGATATGTAAATGAAACTAGTACCACACTAATTTGAGATAATAATGATTATGGTGAATATGCGTTGTTAAAGTAATATAATTAATTTTTCTTTAGTTCCCTGTAATCACTGAGATATATATACGATAAGATATAAAACTATTTTTCATATAAGCTTGATATGCAAAAATGTAGTAATGAAGACTCTACATGTGTTGATGAAAAATATAAAGTGACAAATTGATTTAAATACAATAAATTGAAGTGTCTCTGTTAACCCTTTAATCCCATCACCAGTGCCAGTCATTAATTCAAACTTTAAGAGTGCACTATCTACTACTAAAGCGGCTCCGCATACTTAAAATTAGAGTAAATATCATTAGTGGATGGAGGATTTCAGATTTATAATTTTATAAGATTGTAAGTCATGAATATTTCGACGGAAGGTTTATTTATCAAAATTATGTTTGAATAAGTTTGAAAATATAAACCTAAATATGTATGAGATACAATTATTAATTAAGGGAATTGTAAATGTGTGATAAATAGAGCGATAGAATGCATATATAAATATAATAAGTAATATATTGGAGATTCTTTTTATCAATATTTAATTTAAGAGAGAAGACATTCATTTAATAATAATAATATGAGTTATGAATATTTTTGAGATTTTATTATCAGAATTTTCGATAAATATGAGGTAATCAGAATTTCTATATTTTATATTATATAAAATCGATTAAACGGCTGCTTATCAATATTTTAGTTGCTACTTATTCCTATTCACAAGCTAACTCTCACTAGGCTAGTTTATATGCGGATAGTATTTATTGTTTGCTCCTTTCTTCTCCTACTTCTTATTGGAAGTACTCTTGACATTTGATCTCACAGAAAATTAAATAATTTTGTTTACATTCTCACATTACTTCTTTCTATATGAATTGAAAGAATCGTAATTGTTAAATATAAGCATGAAGTCTTTGCAATCTCTTGAAAGTAAGGATTTTGAATCTCTCCAAAATGAGAGAGAGATTCTTAACAACTTTTGAGATCTGTTGACGAATCTTTTGACAAATTGAGTTTAGTTAAGAACACCGGTGAATTCTAAGCTTTTGAGATATTGCTATGCTATTTGTGTCTATTAAGGAGTGAGAACTCGCATACCCTTCTATTTTTAATTAAAAATATTAATAATTTTAAAGCTTTACATAAACTTAATATGAATTTAAAAGCAAGTAACTAATAATGCCTAAATAGGAATCTCTTGATATATTTTAATAATAAAATTTTGAATATTAATTCAAAAATAAAATCAATCACCTCTTTGTGCTTACTTTAGTGACTTAAATACTAATAACTTAGTTATTGATGTAATCTGATTGAGAGTCGCTGTAGAACCAAGTGAAATAGAGGGGATCATGATTGAATTACTGATAGTTTAACTTAACAGAGAAAGATCTGTTCTTCTTTGTTAATCTCCACAATACACTGTTGGGAGACTTCATCATCAGACAATAAAATGTGTTAAATGCTTTCCATATTTATTAGCGGATAGCATGGTTTATAATTAATTAATAATTAAATAACAAATCAATCATAGATCTGCAATTTAATATCAAAAGTAGAGTATTTTCTGGATGAGTTTCCGAAGATTTCATTATATATATTTATTTATAAAATTTAATTTATCACATACCATTTATTTGTCATATCTCTTTTATTTTCAAGATTTCATAAAAAGTGCAATAAAAACAAATCTTATTTTTTTATTTTAAGAATGAATTTTTTGGTAAAGTTTTAATTTTTTTAATAATAGATTGTCTGAAATTTGCATTAACATTGATAATTTCTCTTTAGATAGTCAAAGCAAGCTCTTTTAATTCAGGACTCCAAGAATAATATGGCAACTACCAAATAATCCTATTTTCAAAGAATCCATTCACCAAATCAACTTCTTTCATTCTTTAAGTTTCTTATGTGTTTACCCTCAGGCATAGATGGATTGTCTTGATTCTTTAGTCTCCTTGTTTGCATGAAAGAAATATTAATGATATAGAGAAACATCTATCATTAAATTCATAATTGATGCAAATAATGAAAATAATATAATATAAAATTATATGAAATAATATACACAATGTGTGATAAAATATGAGTGAGGTTAGTGGCAACTCAATTAGAAGACTTCAGAGAATTTTAAATTTCAAGAGGCTTTTGCCTTAATTAAGGATGGAGCTTTATTCAGTAAGCCACCTATAGCCACTTAATTTTAAATGTTGTTCGAAATAAATAAAATCTATATTTTAATTTTAATGTTATATAAGTCCTATGATTATACTATCCTAATCAATTATTTTAACATGAATCTATTGGTAATTATGCTTTAAAATAATCATTAAATATAAAATGATTCTACTCTCTAAATCTGTTAAAACATTATATTACTGTTAATACTACTGTGTTTAATCTCTGCTTTAACTAGCTTGTGAAGAAGATGATTCAATTTTAAATAAATTTATTCTCAACATTTTTGTGACTATTTTATGGTTTTTATTATTAAAACTTTGATATTTGATCACATAGTACTCCTAAAAATGTCACCAATATAATTTAGATCGATATTCTTTCAAAATAGTAATTCATTTAATTTTTTAATTTTAATGTATCTATTCAGTTTTAAGATCCTTATTACAATTTATCATAAAAAGAGACTTAAAATAATCATGACATACTAGATTTTTAATGAAAAAAAAGTTTACTTTTATTATTCTTCATGATTTGATCTAGTTTTAAATTTTAACATTATTGATAATATATTATCTGTAACTTCCTATTTATCCAATCGTAAATCACACTTTCTCTGTTAAGAGTTAATAGCATAGTTATAGCCACAGTTAATTAAATGCTTCTATATTATCATTAAAATTCTACTTTTTCTTTAATTAGCTCTAATTTCTTTGTTTAAACTAGACTCACCTTCTACTATATATATTTGGTAGCATTTTCCTGGAATTTATATGTATTTGAAATTTTATAATTTAATTTCAAATTATTGGAAAAGTATAAATTTTGATGGGAATTGTAAAAAGTAAATTCATATTTAAGAAATAATACCAAATATAATTATTCATATTGATTTAAATTCTAATTAATTAATTAATATATGAAAATTAAAATTTATAAGAGCTAGGCCCATTATTGAGTTTTAATACAACAAAATTTTAATTAACTCTTTATTAATCATATAGGGAGCATTCCAGATTAAATAATAATAATAATACCAAGTGCTTCTATGGGAGCCCTAGTATGTTCGGCAATTAAAGATAAAAAATAAAAATAACAATTCATGATTGCATGAAAAATACAGAGAATAATTTACTAAATGAAGGTAGCAGATCCTTATCAATAAATACAGTTATAATAGATACGAGTTTAAGATATTATCTTTACTGCTGATATTTACTAACTTACAACCAATATCACTTAAAAGTCACTCAAGCACATCTGTGGGGTTTAGACTTGTCCTGTGGTGGTGTGATAATCGATTACAGTACTCACACTGCTCATGCTGTTACGTATAATCTAAATACTTCTGGTGCTATCGTTCTGATTAAGACCTTGATGCATCGGGTATTAGAATCTTGAGTCGGTAGAAGGCTTAATTGACTTAAAGCTATTATTTAAATCACAAATATCCAAGAGTGGTGCTGTGTTGGAGTTTTTGTGAATCTTCGCTTGAACATAATGAATCGGCATCTACTCTTACTAACTCACAATCTTAAATATAAGGGTTACCAAAAAATTGAGATTTTTAAAATTACCAGAGTTGATGAGAAATTGATTGGTTAAAAATCAAGAATCTTCAGCAAGAATGGTGAGTGCCTCAAGAATACAACAAATACTAAGATTAATATAGACTATCTACAATGGATGTCTGATTCAGCAATAAAGAAAACACTAAGGCTATTCTTTTTCAAGGTTGAGGAATTCTAACAGCAATTACTAGGAGAAAATCATAAGTCATACATACTCTGAAACTAATATTGAAAATTTCAACTTAAAATTTCATCAAAAAATTGAGAAATGTGCAATGTTGCTTGAGGAAACCGCTATAGTGTTACTTAGATAATAAAGACGCTTCAACACATAATCTCCTGGAATGCTCCTCTGTATCAAGACTCCCTCTCCCTGATACCACTCATGTTAATTAACGTGAAGCTCGTGTTCAGACTATTATGCACAACTCTCAACTTTTATAAGTCTGCAATACTGAATTTTAAAATGAGCCAAAAATATAAAGTTATATTTCAGAGTATCATATGGTAAGTCATACGACTATAGTACAAGTCAGAGAAAATGTCGAATAGGACTAGTTATTTACGAAGATGCAGCGCTTTATTAAGAACTGAACACCATTTCTCTCAACTTGCCAAGAAATTGCTGTGATAAATACTTGTTAGGGATGAATCAAAGCAAATTCATCTAATGGTCTATATTCATAACCATAGAGTTAAGAGGTGTAAGACTCCCTAATTATCAACATTTAAGATGAGTACATAAACTTGATAAAATTCGATACTTCTTCCAGCAATTAGGACCCTATGAATAGCAATCTAAGGAAGGAGCACAACAATAAAATGTTGGAGGAAAATAGGGCTAATAATGATCACTGATAAGAAGACAGAACGATTAAATAAAAATATACAACACATTAGTGAGCATTTTAAAGTATATAAATGTATGTTATTATAAATTACTATTGTAAAAGTATAAGAATTTAATGATTTAAAGAAATTTTTGAAAAATGTTTATTTTCTTACATCTTAATTTCTTTAATATGATATATTTTAATACAAAAAATAAGCAATCAAACTAAAAAGGCTGAAAGTTTTCTTAGTATTTATCATCAAAGGTTTTCTGAATATGATGGCAAGTAAGCATACTATTCTGGAATGCAAGCTTTTCGCTTATATTGTATAAATAAAGGGTTAAATATGATATTGTAAAGGATTATATCCATTTTGGTCGATCCATAAGTTTCTGTAATACGTTTCTAAATTAAAAGCCACAATTTATAATTAGTAATTATGCTAATAATTAAGTAAATAAATATATATTATTATATATAGATAGAATTAGTGTTAAGTTCAGTGTGACTGCCAATAATCATAGGCCATTAAAGTAAAATGTCTGTATTATTCAAATGTATTTTTGCAATATATAAACGAAACTCTGATTTTTTATAGGTTATTAATTATCTTAAATTTTACTCAAAGGTCTAAGGTATCGAATAGGAATTATATTAAAGTATTATAATTTAATTAATAGGACTTTTTATTTGTTATAGTTATAGTTTTAGGATTTAATTCTTAGTTCTAGAGCGATGTTTTATTCATCATGAATTTGTTATAAATAAAGATGAACTTGACATGTTTCAATCTCTCCCAAAAACTTGAAATTCGACTTTTCAGTTTATAATTTATAGTTTTATAAAATAAATTATATATATTGCTATTTCATAATAATCATTGATAAGTTGTTTTTTGTTATTGATCGTGAATTATCTAATATTTTAGATTTTACCATAATATTTGAATTAATTCTTAGTATTTGATAGTTTGAATATTAAGAATATTTAATCATATGAGGTTCTTAAGATTTAGAGCATTAATTGGTATACTTTATTGAGGATGAGCTTCAAATCAAATGCATTTAACCATATGAAGACATTTACATTTGCAATAAAAAAAGTAAGAAACTTAATAGAAGAAGCATTTGCTAATATTCTATACTGATTCCTTTTATAGATGATAATTCAGTAGAGACAGATAACTTATTAAGGAAGGGTTAAGTAAAGGTGGTCATTAATTATATGAGAGAATTAAGTAGCTTAAGGTAAAATCAATCATTTCATATAATCCGCTAACTTAATTTAGCCTTATTTAGTTCACTTACAAATATAAATAATTATATTTCTTCACTATCAAAATGGGAGGCCTATTGAGAATAAATTTAATTTTTATTAAAAGGCAACTCTTGTAGTCAACAAGATTTTATCTCATTCTACCTATATATTTATAACTCTGATTTATATATGATTAATGAAACAATAAGATTAAAGCATAAAACTTCATTTTAGTCTTTATATAAGTTTTTATACTTATTTAGTTTTGTAAACTTTCACCTTCATACTGAATTGCTCAATAATTGATTCATTAATTTTTATTTTTTCTTAGGATTATCAGTACACTTTTTTTTTTAATTTCTATTATGTTATTTATATTTAATTAGCTATTTGAATTCATAACTTAATTATTTAATAAAAATTAAAATATCACTTTCAATTATTTCAAAAACAAAAACTTCTCTAATGACCTATAACTATTTTTACTTAAAATATAAATTTTAAATTAAAGATTATAATAAATACAAATTTATTAATTGATAAAATGGAATTACTTTTTTTGAAGGAAGATATAAAATTTAACATTCTAATTAAAATATTTTAATTGATAAACTTAATTTTACTGAAAAATTAATTGTTTAGAGCATTTTAATCAAAATAGATATTTAGTAGGTTAAGAACCAATTAACTATGAATTATTGTTATAGTAGGAAATTAAATATTCCTATATTAGTATATAAATAATAACTTTAATATGAATAAGTAAACGATTTATAAACTCGAAGTAGTGAATCATAGGAGAGCCATATGAGAAAATTTATTTTTTTAAATAAAAAACTCCCCGGTCAAGAATGAAAGAAAAGAAATTATTGATGTTTGTGAAAGCAAGTAGTACATCGTATGATATGATAACTGATTGGCTAGAATTTAACAAATTTCTCTTTGATATGCTTAAATCATTTGATAATAAACATCCATCTCAGCCAAAAGACCAACCAATCATTTTTTTCATTTTGAAACAGCATTAATGGAGTGTATCTAAATATAATAATAAGAGGGGTGTTAAGTGTGTTCCTTAATGGTTGCAGATGATTTAGCTACCAATCTGCTGCATCTACATATTTAATTATAAATTATCATTCGAAAATCTTTCCATTAAACGTATAAATTAAACAATTCAATTATATTTAAAATAATTATGACCAAGGTAAAGTGAATATTTATGATTACAACATGATAAATACTTTCATATAAGCTGATTCTTAAATTCTTGGAACTTAAAAGATAACCTAAGAGTTTTCTACCTCTTGGACATAATAAAGAGCCATAAATGAAATGTAAAATAAGAGCTGCAAAAAAGAATTTAAGCAATTAATTTATTGGGATAAGATTTGTCTGTTGAATTCAGATTTATTTTAAATCATAATTTAAAAAAAAGTCCATGATATTTAAACGAAAAATATAAATTCACTTCTGGTTTAGCTTCTGCTAAATACTACCAACCTAGAATTTTTATATAGAAAGCAAATCATATTAAAGATGTACTACCTTTATATATCTGGATTAAATTTGTATTACATTGGATTAATGAGAAGGAATGATAGAAAGCTTTGGATCTGTACTGGGACTATTAGCATTATAATATGTTTTTGACACTCTCATCTTATTATTACTCACTAATTAATGTAAATATCTTAAGTCTTAAGATTTATATTTAATTTAGCAGTGAATTCTTACTATCAAAATCACTGCTGTCCTCAATACTTTTGCTTAATTAATTCTTATATTTACTCTTCACAATAATATACTTTTGCAAATATTGTAATACTATCAACTCTATTAATATTGTACCAATCATTTGCTCCAGAGTCTTCTTCCAACTCTAACCTTCCGAGGTCCCTTTGCTTTACTCTTTGTAGCTCTTCTTATTTCTCTGCAAATCTCCACATATTATTGAATTCCCCATTTTAGCAAACTACCACTGACAAACGATGAATTAATTTCTCCAATGCTGGAAATAAACTTAAATTTATTATAATACTCAAAATTAAGCATAATTGCTATTGTAAAATACATATTCAGAGCAATTGTACCCGTGCATGGAAAATTTAGGGAAATATCTTGCAATTTTCAGAGAACGATTAAATTATCAAGAATAGTGATATTTAATTTGTGTTCATGATATATAATTAAAAGGTATTATAATAAAGAAATAGGTTTAATTTAGTAGTTTTTATTAATAAACAAAAGAACAATAAAACTAAGAGCAATTATATATATATATATTTAAATAATCTATTAAATATAAAAATGCAGATATACCAATTGACAATATTCATTCGAAAATAAAGTTATGATTATTTGATAAAATTATAAAAATATAAAATCAGGTTTTAATATATGAAAGTTAATTTATAATTGAAAGACTGGTAATTAAAATTCTAGCAAAATCAAAATAATAAATTTAGATCTTAAATCTTAGTTTTTTTTCAAAATATTATATTAGATTGTCTTGTTTTTATTTTTATTCTTATCGAGAAAATACATAAAAAAAATAATTAAATTGGTAGAAGTGCAAATGAAGATAACGAAACATTAAAAATAACGGCATGTTTTTTTATATAACGATAATTTAAGTTTAAAAAATGTTTATTATTGAATATATGTCAATAGAATCTGCTTGTTTGAATATCTCAAATTTCTTTATCGTCAGCTCTCCAGTTAAGAGATCGATGAAGTTTTGTTTCAACACTCTATGGAATGGAAACATTTTGAATTCTGTGGTAAGCATAGAGAAAATCGAAATTGAATACTATGAAAGTAACGAAGAAGAACACCACTTTAAAAGCAACTTCTCTCTGCATCGCGTATTCCTCCTCCTTAGTTAATGTTTTAGCTAAGATTACATCATTTGATCAATCGTCAGTAATTATCTTGATTGTGTCATTTATTCTTTATTAATAAGGATTTTTTTCATTTTCTAATCAATCATCTTCTCTTCATTCTTAGGTTGAGCATCTGAAGCTGAGGATGCATCGGAATTTACTGGAATAATCTTTAGCTTGTATTCAGATAGAGTAGTTCCTACTGAAGGAGTTCTCCATCAGAAACTTCCTATACTTTTTAATCTTCTTGCACTTAATCTTCACAAAAAATGCTTTAGTAAGTGGATAAGTGAATTTCCGGTTTTTTCATGTCAAGAGTCATAATTGGTTCTCCGTTTTCATCCTTGACTTTGCTCTTTAGAATGAACATATTTTTCTCCAAATCCTACTCACAATTTAAGCACTTTGAGCGTCTAATTAAATTGCTATATTCCAATTCTTCTTCAAAAATCGATGTACTTGCTCATGTATTTTGCCTTCTATTCAGCTATTAATCTGTCTCATAGGCCTTTTGCTGTTGCGATAATTCTATATAAATTAATATTTTTAAACTTAATTAATAGTTATATTAAAAATATTACAGTTATATTAATTTGCACTTCTACCTATTCCTTATTATTTATTATCGATAATGGTGTATTTAAATACTCGAATTTTCTCTAAAAGCCCTGGCTGAGATTTAAGAAGTTGGATCTTCCTCTTATTTAATTTTGAGTATGCTTTACAATGTTATAATATTTCTATCTTGGATATGACTAATGAAAAAACTGCTGTCATTATTACACTGTCTTATCCATAATGAATTGGACTAACTGCTTTATCTCTATATAAATTATTTATAAATATAATAATAATAATAATTAGATCACATAGAGGTCTCTGGGGACCGCAGATCTTTAAAGTATGGAAGCTTATATTGGTCAAGCCGTTTTATTATATATTAAATTATATCATCTGATATGTTCAATCTCTCTCTTATTGTCACTTCTATTTGATTTTTAATTCAAACTAAGATTTTTATTGTTATCTGTGTGACCACATCTGCCTTAGGTAAAACAATTTCTTTGTAGAAGAACTGAGTCTATTAAATTTTTTGGTTCATTTCTGAGGTGTAGTCGTAGAAACTACTCTCCTCGTATACTATGAATCAGATGTTTTTCTTAATTCTTGTTGTGATTCGTAATCAGTGAATAAGAGTGTGAATTAATTTTCCTTACAGTCTCTAGAATCGCAGACTGGGTACCATTTATTGTTCATCTTCAATTTCTCCATATTAGATACTGAAGAATCTTTTCAGCATAACTTTGAATATTATATATTTAATGTAACATTCTTTATATATTACTCTTGTGTATGTGTTTGATTCTTATAGGTTAGTATATCTTAATATCTCAAATATCTACGGAATTTAGGAATTTAGGGGTCTCGGGGATTTGTTAAACGTTTGTCAGCCTTGTGCCGACTTTGGGTGCTTTTATTATTAGATTTAAAGTTGTTTAATCTTTAAAGAGACTTGTGCTAAATATAATACCTTCATGTATTCTTATAATATTATGGGATTTTGGATAGTATTATACTTAATATATAATATAACACTTGGGTGATTCATGTATTAATAATGTGGATCCACTTGGTAAATTATTATAAGATATTTGGTGATTCTCTAATTTTGTTGGTACTAAATAGTTATCTTGATTTTTAAGGTCATGACGTATTAGAGTAAACACGTGTTTTTTCCTCAGGATTCAGTAACTAGGAAATTTGCCTATTTTGTAGGTAAATGGGATGGTAGGTAGTACTGGGTTTTTGAGTTGTGAATCTTTGAAGTCTCTGGTAGAGTTTTCAGGTCAATATCTTTATTAGGAGACAGTTGTGAGGAGTTGGTTTTCTCGCCATTTGAGCATTGTGCAGATGTTCTTACTAAGATATTAAATCATCAAGTGATTATGTCTTTGTTGATGAAGAATTGTTATCGACTGATGGTCTTCGGTCAGTGTGCTCGCACTAGTTGAAGGAAATATTGTCTATATGAACAGAGAGTGGACATTTTGGTTTTGGAACTAGCATGATCTTCGCAAGTGATGAATGATTGTTAAGTGGGTAGGTCTATTTCATTATTAAACTCCTTTAAGTTTTTTAATATGGTCCAGCTAGGTGCTGGAAAGGTTTTTCACAGCAGACTAGAAGAAGAGCTAATGAGATCCCAACTGACTGTAAAAGTGTCAGCTTAATATAATTCATGATATTGGGCACTCGTTGAAGTATACGGTTGTTTTGATCTCACTTAGAAGCTTATGAACTCGAAGTTCACATAGTGGTAGTACTTTTAGGACTTTGAAACATAGCTAGGTTAAGGCCTTGGATGAAGAACGATTTACTTAGTCCACTACTACCTTTAGTCACTTTCTTAACTTTTAATTAAAGAATTGCATAGATTATTTATAAATTTTAATTTAAATACAATTTTCAATTAATAAATGAAGTCCTCTTGATGTTAAATTTTAATATTGATGCACAACCTTCATAATATAATTATATAGACTAATATATAAATTAATTCAATAGATTCTGCTCTGAGAGCTTGGTGCTCGATAGATTAATCAGTGGCATTTGCTGTTAATTTCCGCTAGTAGATATATAATAAATAATTTACAATTAAATGTAGTTGCAATAAGAGTTAAGTAATTACTACTACTACTTTTATTTAATTTAAGTTCTCAATAAAACTTAAATCTATTCTAGCTATTTTATTAGTTAATAGGACTGAAGTTATTACATTATTAATAATAACTTAGTTGATATTTCAGAAGAAAGACAGATCTTTATAGATACGTCTTTGCTTTTGTTTATTTAATGGACCTATTTGAAGTTACTTCCAGTTTTTTATAAACTATTTAAATTGTGCTATAATTACTGCTTTTGCTGTTAACTTTTTATTGCAATAAGTCCTGCATTTTATTTGGGAAAATTATAATGCTATTATTCTTGTTTTGTGTATCTATACTGTTAATAATTTTGCCTCTATGATTGAATTTTTGCAGATATTATGTTTAGGTTTTTGTTTCTTTAATCGTTAGAAATTTCTATGTTTTGGTCGTAGTCCAATTCATTATTATGATTTTGAATGAGAATAATATACTCTTCACTTAAATGATATAGGAGCTATTTTATTGAACGTAATTTTAAGTTTGGTATAAATCTTGTAAATTATAAATTATTACTAAATCTTACAGAAAGTAATTTGTTTAAAGAATATACATTTCAGAGGGTTTACTTAATATGTTAATATAATGAAATAATTCAATTTAAGTTATTTAATAAAAAGGTTGGTTGTTTGAGTAACAGATAACTATAGTTATTCATTTACAAAGAAGAAAAAACTTTTTGAATTGACTAAAAACTTTAAGAAAATGTGTAAGAATTAAGAAATTATGAGAAACTTTAGCTTTATTTAATAATATCATTAAGTTAATTTAAATACTTTTAATTTGAATTATAAATCAATTAGATAATTTTGGAAGCTTTTTATTTTATTTTAAAAGTCAAAAGATTTAAGTTTATTAAGGCTTAGCAAGAATGATATAAAAGATATCCAAGTCCTACCACTGCCTAAATTAATAGTAAATTTGAGGGAATTATGCATTTTATATCAATTAAATTTATCTATAAAAATAATGGAAATAAATAATGTTTTTGATATATTTACCTTTTATTTTTATGTTGCTTAAAATAATCTAAAAAGAGAAAGAAGTATAGGAATTTTAATACTTCACTAATTAATTGAATCTTTTACTTAACCTTATTATATAAACTTTTCCATTTACTAGAATCACACAAATATCATTGACTTCATATTAGAAGATTTCTTTCGAGTTCGATTCAAAGAAAATAGATAAATATATTATAAGGGATTGGCTAAGGATAGGAGAGGGAAGAATTCTCCTAAGATTCGTTTATAAGATAGAGCAATCTGAATAAATGTTAAGCAAGAGAAATAGTTCGTCTTGATTTGTGAGAGATCCCAAGATGTTATTGTGAAAGTAATTTAAAATTATACGAGAATATAGAGAGATATATGGGATTAATTTACTTAAAATTGAACTTTATTTTAGCAAAAATAAACTTAAATAGGAAGATTTTCAATCCACCAATAGGCTCAAATGACACAGTTAACCTCACACTATAAATGAACTGACCAAGTGGTGGAGGATTTTCAAAAGCCACTGGATATACTTACTTTTTGAATTGTTTTTTTTTACGAGTTATTTGATTAAGGAGAATTACAAAAATAAATACGATTTTAATTACCAATAGCAGAAATAAAATTTCTCTTCTCCTTCAGAAAGCTTTATATTAGATGATAAGAGTCGAAATATATTTCATCTTTTTACTTAGTTCTATTATTGCTCAATTAATTAAAAAAAACTGAAGAGGAACAACCTAATTAAGAAATGCTTAAAAATATAAACTTACCAGAACATATCTCGTCTTCCTATGATTAAGCCATTAAATCAAAAGAATTCCCCAAAAAAAATGTAGTCATTTGTTAATTCAGTAAATTTGTATTTTTTATTACTCTATAATAAAATTATTCATAAATAATTATGAAAAAATTAAAAAATACATCATAAACTTATTTTATGATCTAAAATCAGTTAATAAAATGTTTGAAATTTATCATTTTTCAAAGATCACCAATAGTGCAGTAAAAAAATATGTGATAGCTATTTCAATTAAAAAAAAAACAATTTTGATAAGAAAAGAAATATATTTTAAAAAATTAGGAATATAATGATTTCCATATAATGAATGAAATCACTACTGAATTATTAATAATATATAAATATACAATAATGATGTAGAAGAAGATTATACAAAATTTTATAATTAAAGAAAAAGTTTCAAAATTAAAAAAAGAAAATCTTACAAGAAAATTATTTGTCTATGAGAAGAATTGTTATCGTTGTAATATGTGAGAGTGGAGAATCAAAACCCCAAAATCCTTTCAGTAGTTTGATTGAGTTTTTGATTGATAAAAGTAGATTATTAGTGCATACTTTATTAGGGTTTTAATAGGTTTATGTAGGGGTTTAATGCTTAAATTTATTGTATGTTAGTGTGTATTACAGGTGCTTTATTTTTACTATTTATGAAAAATAAGTGAAAAACTTTAATCTAAAATGAATAATTATTAATACTTTCCAAATACTTAAAATGGTGACGATGAAACCCTTGTTCAATCACTAATAATGTAAGTTACAAAAAACATATCTTACTTATTTATTTTTATAGGATTGCTTCTTGGTAAGACAAGGCAGTGGGTTTAGAAGAGACTTCACAAGCGCTCCTCAAGAGCTCACTAAAACGATTTCTGGCATGTAGATGGTGATGTGTTTGATTGAGAGTGGAGTCATTGTAAAGCTGTTCTTTAGATTATGGTTCCATTTTTATTTTAAAGTTTTTGCATGATATTAATAATTATTCATTTTAGATTAAAGTTTTTCACTTATTTTTCATAATTCACTCAAACAATACTTTTGTATCATGAGGCTACTTTCTAAACTTAATTTCTCCTATCTAGCTTACAATTTAGTCTATTGTATGCTCCGCTCTATGGTAGGCTTAATGATTATCTACTCAGCCATATCTTTCATTTTACCTTTTATCTTTTTCTATTTTAAATATTGCTGTATTCTCTGCTTTGAATCTTTCTCTCTCTTACAGCAATAGTAATCATTTCTTGGCATATCACATTCAGCAATAATTGCTGCTTGATCCCATACATCCCACTTAATATGACCATCTCTCCAGTCCTCCCTTTCTGGAAAGTATCCATGAGTACCATAAACATTGCCAAGTCCTGAAGCTTCAACTCTTTATGATCTATTGAAATCAATTATTACTACTCTGAGAGGTGAAAAATCAAGCATAATATTCTCAGGCTTCAAGTCTCTATGAACATACCCTAAAGTGTGCAGCTCTTCTATGCCTTTTCAAACATTTGTAAGAATAAGAGGTAGCTACTTTGGAACTCTTTAATCTTAAATGTAGTCTCTTAAAGTCATTTAATATAGAGGTAGGCGAAAAGCAACATGATCTTGAGCAAGCAGTATTGCATAGAGCTTAATTATAAATCTGCACTGTCTATCCCTTGCTTTAGTAAGAGCTTAGTACTCATTGAAAAATTCCATTTGATACTTGTCATCGCATTAAAGTAGTTGAATGGATAAATCTTGTATGCGAACTGCTTATCAGTAATGACCTTTTTCTCAAGTATAAGATAACTTTCCTTAAATTCTTTAAGGTCAATTACATTTAAAATTGGAAGCTTTAATGCTTGTATCTTCAGAGTTATTTTCACTATCTCAGAAGCTGGTAGGTTTCTCACTGCTTTAATAAGCTTATTTTCTTTCTTAACTCTTTGTTCCAAGGATTCTAAAGGGTCTCATGGTTTTCTTTTTAGAAGAAAGACCTCACCAGCCTCAGGATCTATGACTTCAAACTTCTTGCCATGATGGTTTTATAGGTGAACTTTTAATCCCTTGAAAAGTTATATTTCTTATTGCAATAATGGCAAAAATGTTTTCCATCTATCTTATCATGCTTAAGATAGAGCTTTGGCTTATTAGAATGCTACTCTAAATATGACGCTTAAGAGCAGATTTATAAGTGAATTTCTTCTCACACTCTTCACACAAATATAATGCTTTAATTTCTTTTTTCTCTTCCTCCTCTTCAACCATTTTTATTGGAACTTCGCATTGAATTTCTTAGCTCTGCATTACTATTTAACAACTGAATTGTTATTCAAAGTCTGAGACCTAAGGTTAGAGAATTTCAGGTTCGTACTAGGTAAATGCATCACAAGTCTTAATTTTCTTTTGATTCATGAAGGAAAGTTTTTGCTGGCTAATGCCAAGTAATGCCGCTTTTCTTAGTATTTGCCTCTCATTTTATAAATACTTTTAATAATTATATGAGCTGTTTAAATTCTACCTTTATATACAAGTAAGAGCATATCCTCAAAGTTTTAGAGAGGTTTAATGGGAACAGAGTTAGAGACATTAGTTTTATATTTCTAAAATTTTGAGATAATTTATATATTATTTCATCCATTTTATAAATTAAAATGCACCTAAATGTGTTTTGGGGAGTTAGGTGGTGCTCCTAAATATGTTCTCGTAAATTTAGGAGGGGAAGTTTTAAAATTTAATTTTTTTAATGCACCGCCTAATACGTTTTGAATAATTTAACCTCCTAATTAAGTTTTAAATAAATTAGGAGCACCACCTAATTAAATTAATTATTATTGATAAAATAAGATTGAAATGGGGAAATTCAAAAATAAAAATATAACTGTAGATATATATAATTACAACTGCCACTAATTAGGAGTGTTAGTAAAACTAATTTGATTTAGATTTAAAGTTCATTTAATTAATAAAATATATATTAAAAAGTGGTCAGGTGGTCTGGCCAGGGTTTTTGGTCCACCGATATTATATCACAAATATGTGCGATTGATACTACCGAGGTGTAGATCACTCAAATGGCGTTACCCTTCTTTAGACCACTCCTCTATCTGACCACCGTCTCTGTGATCTCAAACGGCTGCGTTCTTATCTTTCTGATCGGCTTGGAATCTCGAATGGAGGAACCGGGCTACCATTTGCGCTGTTAAAGGGAATGTCTCCTCCCCGCTTTAAGACGGTATCTCGGATTGGCAGAGCAGGCATCTCGACTTGAAAGCATTAGCATCTTCGGGGTCCATCTTGCTACGTCTCAGTGGTTTCTGGTATGTTGCCGCCATTTGAGTGATCTACACCTCGGTAGTATTAATCGCACATATTTGTGATATAATATCGGTGGACCACCAAAAGCCCTGGCCAGACCACCTTACCACTTATTATATATTATTATTAATTAAATGTATTTTAAATCTAAATCAAATTACGATTATAAGCTTCCTAATTAGTGGCAGTTGTAATTATATATATCTACAGTTATATTTTTATTTTTGAATTTCCCCATTTCAATCGTATTTTATCAATATTAGGAGCAATTTAATGGAGAAAGTTTGATAAAAATGGATGTAAAACTCTGAAACTTGGAGAAAATTCCTCCATTTTTATCTATTTATCTGTTTCAGTTTGACCTCCAAGTGGATCTCCCTATTTAGTAGTAAAATTTTAGTAAATTCAGAATGGATATCTATAATTTTAAATTTCACAAACATTTATAGAAACTGGAAGCAAGATGGAATCTATGAATGATGCAATGAAGAGAATTTAATCTCTAATTTAATAGGAAAATTCAGAAGTAAAAAAGAACTATACAGATATTTGGTATAGCAAGGTAAGTTATTACTTATAACTAGCTTATTAACTATAGTTGGATAGTTCTTGCCAACACAGGAGGGAACAATAATATCATTCTTAAAGGTATTGCTTAGTGAAGAGAAAAAAGCTTTTAAGTCTAATGAAATCAGAATGATCGAGATACCTAACTACCCTGAAATTTCAGTAAAAAACCTCTATGATGATACTATGAGGGATCCAGATGTTGCTCTCTACCTAACATCAAAGCTGCAACTCTCTAATAAGTTGCCAGAGAGAAACTTCTTCTTTGGCATTCTTGGAACTCTGAAATCTGAGTACTTAAATGAAGTTATTTAAGAAGCTCATAAGAAACGCTACAGCATCTCTCTTGAAGAGAAAGAGAAGCAGTGTATTAAAATCAGTGATACTTGGCTCTAGGAACTTCAGAAGCATCCTTTCATCTTAAGTAAGCTTAGTCTTCTAACTTTATGGAAAAACCTGGTACTGCTATATACTTGATGAAAGAGTGCAGCAAATTAAACAGAGAGAGAAAGTCTCAATTAAAACATGAATTGAGTAAAGGCTCTTCAAAGATTTATAAAAGCCAGAAGTGATGAACATAGATGCAGGAGCTGGCACTAAGAGAAGAAACACAGGCCCAAGCAAGCCTTAAGAGATAGAAAAGAAAGAGAAGCCAAATCCCTTTACGGGCAAATTTAATTTGTGAACTTATTCATTCGTTTAAATCTCAAACTTATTTATATACACAAAATCTCCCTTCTCTTGTGCATACTTTAGCTTTCTCATCGCTGGCTCTCTTAGCAGCATTCTTAATAAAATCGACTGTATCTATCTTTAAATCATGCATCAGATGGTAGAGCAGCAATTTTTTATAATGACCTTTTAATAATCCCCAATATAATTCAATTCCATTGAACTAAGGGCTGTAAGGAACATTAAATACAGGTTTTATATTTAGCCTTTCATATTCCTTCCTTGAGTCTTTAGTTTTATGAACTGACAAGTTATCAACGAATAGAATAATCTCTTACGCAGCGTACTTATCTCTGAGTTATTGCAAGAACTTAATATTATTCAGTCTTTATTGAGTGAGGGTGAATAACATAAGTCTCGAGGCCATTATCTTCACTTATTCCACCAAGAATAGCTTGAGTTTACCTTAACCTTTTAGTCATAAACTTCTATATTGCTATACCTCTTGTACCAAGACCTTGATATGAAGGTGTTGAATGTGAATACTGCCTCATCAGCGTGAATGAACTTTATATTATGCTCTTAAGACCTCTGCACTTAATCGAATATATAATTTAAATTAGTCTTATAAAATGGACATTAAAGTCAATCACTCTCTTAATGCGATTGACTGTCTTGTAAGATATTCCATTCCTTTTATAGATATTAGTTATCGATTAAGCAGAGATATGAAGCTCAGGAAATTGGCGATGAAACATCACAGCCCTCTAGGCTAAAGAGAAATGAGCCCAGTATTTAAGAGTCTTATCATTAATAAGATATTCAATATGATGCTGCTAAAATTTAAGGGTCTCTTAGGCTTAGAATTAAGATGCTATATCTTTAAATTCAATGCTAATAGACAGTGAGACCTCACTGTTGCAGGAGATTTATGGAGAAGCCTTGCTATATACGTATAATTCAGAACAGGTTTGAGTTATTGACTATATTCATCACATCCATATCGCAACTTAAACAATAAATCTATATAGTCACAGTCATAAACTGACCCCAAACCTCGCATATACTCACTTATAATACTAATATTTAAATATTAAACCCCTACATATACCCTATTAAAACCTTAGGGGGAAGTTTTCTGCCCCAAAAAGGTAGTTTCCTGCCCCTTCGGAAGTTTCCTGACCTATACATAAAAATATGTAATTTTTATAATTTTCAAAGAATCTTTATCATCAATTATGATGTAGTTTTTTTAAATTTAGCTTCAAATATCATTTCTACCTTGATAATGAATTTAAAATTTAATGAAAATTACATTAATTATTAATAAAAAACACTTATTTTAGCCTTGTTAATAATATATAATTTGATAAAGAATAATTATGTACCTTGAAAATTATATAATAATAAATGTTGTATAGTACATGATTATGGTAATTGAAATTGAAATTTATTGTTTCTATTAAAATTATTTCAAAAAACATAAAATTTAATGTTGGGGGCAGGAAACTACCTTTTGGGGCAAGAAAATTTCCCCCTTCCAAACCTTAATAAAGAATGCACTAATAGTCTACTTTTATCAATCAAAAACTCAATCAAACTACTGAAAGGGTTTTGGGGTTTTGAATGTAGGGTATAGAATTGTTTTCTAGATGAAATTGATATTATTGATTAATGGATATTTTTGTTGTAAATTTTAATTGAATGATCTATATTGATTATAATTTCATTAGATTTTTAAGTATCTTAATCTAATCCTTTTTTATTTTTTAAAATTTTTATTTTTATAATTTTTTATCTTTTTCGATAATATTTAGTCATTATTCTTCTCTTCATATAATTTTTAAATAGTTATATTAGTTTTAAATTAATTTATAAATAAATATTTATTTGTTTATTTGAATTCATTATTTTTTATAAGATTTATATTTATATTTAATATTTTGTTATTTATTTAATTAATTATACTTATATTATTTTAATCTTCATTATTAATATAATTCTTATTATTCACTTAATTATGTATATATAAGTTATAATTAAAATTATTTATATTTTGACTATTTTATATTATTATTGTATACTCATTTATTTGATATTTATAAATCTTTAATATAAAAAAAATTAAAAATTACATTTATATTTTTAATTACTCATTGAATTTATTTCAAAAAATTTCATTTTTTTTAAATTATAAAATTTTTTTATAAATAAGAATTGTTGATATTATTGAAATTCTTCAATTCAAAATATTATTGTATATTTTATTTTTTTTATTTTATAATTTATTATTTTTTCATTTATTTATAATTAAATTTTTAGATCAATTTAAATATTATTGAAATAGATTTGAAATGGGAAAATTCAAAAATTAAAAAGAGATGTTTTTTAAAATTATATATAAAATTTAGTAATTAGGAGTGTTCTTAATTCTTATTTGAAGACATTAAATTAAACAGTAATCTATTTTAAATTAAAAAGTTTTATAAATATTAAAAAGTGGTTAGGTGTCTGGCATAGCTTTCGGTGGTCAGTACCGCAGCTAGAGATCCAATTACTAACGCTCTTACATTCTCTGGAACTCCTCTCAGCAACGATAATGTTGGCGATGTCCATCTTCCAGATACTAACTTCTACCAATTCAGAATGAACATCCTTGAAAATGTCGACTTGTGACAAGAGACATTGAAAAAGTTACATTAGTAAGAACTGAGACATACACCCGGCCAGACCACCTAGACCACCTGACTACTTTTTAATAATTATATATTTATTAAACTTTTTTAATTAAAATAGATTACTGTTTAATTTAATGTCTTCAAATTAGAATTAAGAACACTCCTAATTACTTACTTTTATATATGATTTTAAAAAACATCTCATTTTTATTTTTGAATTTTCCCATTTCAAATCTATTTCAATAATAATATCTGTGATTAATTATACAAAGATAAATTAAAAAGGGTTATAGTGAAAAATTATTAATACCGCAAAAATATATAAGAAAAGTTCTTATATATTCATAAAAATAATAATATTAAAACAGTTGTTAAAAATAATTAATTTAAAATTGAGGTCTATTATTTAAAGTATTTAAAATGTTTTATATAAAAAATCAAACTTATAATAAAATATACTTTCTTGTCATATAATAATCAATTTGTAAGTAAACATATAATGAATTTAAATATACCTAAATATAAATATTTTGGAGAATAAATTAATTACAAAATTTCGAGGATTCGACGAATGTTTACAAAAGATAAAATCCTTTTATCAAGACGACCCATTTCATCATTCTCTTAAATTATTTATTATATACTTTTTATTTACACAATAATATTTAATAAAATGGCAAAAACTTTTGAAATTTTAATTTATTTATTTATAATAATTATTATAATTTCTAAAATGATTAAAAGCTGATTTTTATATAATCATTTTTTATTTTTGAACTTTATTAATATTTATATAATAATATTGATTTAATGTTTATATTTATAATGTCGACTTTTTATTCATATTTTACTTAATTTGATTTTTTATAATTTAATTATTTATATATTATTTGAAACAATATTTATATTTTAGTTTTATATTATCAAAGATTTTCAGCATAATTCTCAAGAGTATACAACGTAAATTTTCTTTTACCATTATCTTTTAATACAAAAATAAGTTATGTTTGAAAAATTATGATGTATCACTATATTTTTTATTAATTTAGATATGTAAACTTATCCAAAAAGATATATTTTTGGAGGTTCCTGACTCACCGCCACATATTTTATTTATAAATTTTTTTATAAAAATATTAAGGATCTATTCAATTTTTTATTGAAAACCACTCATAAAGTAATAAAAATAATATTCAAAATCTCTTAGGATAAGTAAGGGCAAAAATAAAAATACTTTTATAATATTATCAAAATACAATTGAATTGGGAAAATTAGATAAATTGATTAATAATTCGTATTTTAAATATATTAACTGCCACTAAATACATTAGCTTGTAGATCAAATTTGAGAGTGGACACTTACCGTTATGATACTGTGAGCCCATCGTTTCTTCAACATTTCATACTCTTAAGATTTTCGGTACTGATCTGTGATTTGACCGTTTTGACCAATTTGATCGATTTGACAGTATACTCTTTTTGGTCAAATGAGTCAACTTCATTATTCTAATTTAGTTAATTAATTAAACATTTAAATATTATGAAACATATAAATGACAAACAGCATTGCCTCACTGCTGTGAGTTCTCCGTGCAAAGATCTTTGTTCAATTCATCTTCAAGAATTCCGCTCATTTCTCTGCTCACATTCGTCTCCTGAGAGTGTTGCGGTACGGTGCTCTCTTCTTCTAACCTTGCTAGCATGTACTTAGCCAAGTCTGTTGCATCGAAGGGCAACTTTTTCTTTGAGCTCTTCTAGACATTACTTAGGTCAACTAAATGGCATCGGGCCTCAAATGCCTCTCTATCGATCTTCTAAAGTTTTTCTAATGGCAAAGAGTTAGTCGTTATTAGGACTACGCTGTCTACATATTCTAAAGATACATCCCCGTACTTTACTTCTGTGGAGTAGCCGCTCCCCTCTAGCAATCTTTTCATTTTAGCAACTTTTTCAATACTGAAGAAATGCTTGTCATTCATTTCGTCCATTAGTACAATCTGAGGCTGGAATTTTATAGGCATCAGCTGTAGTTTAAAATGCGATTAGCCCTCCTAAAGCACATCGCAAACAAAAATTTGCTTCAACATCCGGACTATGCTTGTCTTGCCAGTATCTGCTTTCCCGTACAACCATACACAGCATTTCTTGGGGTTTTCCTTTTAGATAATGACTCGGTACAAGGCATCAATAGCTTCACCGTATCCCCATTTTTAAATCTAGGCAAAGGATATAGATCTTCTCTAATTGATCTCATTACTATGTTTGATAGCATAGATTTGCAGTGACTCGACGATTGGGATTAGCTTTCTCTCCATTAGACCTGATCCCAGTACCATTCTTAAAATTCCTCTAAGCCTGGGCTCAATTTCCTGAATTTGAACGAGATCACTTGTACTTTGCCAATACATCTTGATATAATCTGAAAGAGTGTGTATCTCTCCTGCCTTGAGTAAATCAGTGAAATACACGAGCATCTGTGCCTTAGTTATTGTCGGTGAAATCGAAGATTCTCTTCTTGCGTTGGTGGCACTTAATCTCTATTTTTGCTCGTTGAAATTATCTTAATCTCCTGCTATTAGTACTATGTTTGGATACAAGACCAGCAATTCCGAGAAGCATTTTTACTATATGTTTTCTATCTTAATGCCGAGTTTAGTAAGCACCTTTGTGCCAAGACTATTGCACTGCTTAAAATGATTTTTATGAAGATCCTTTGAAAGAGGATTGCAGACTATCTCGATATATTATTTATCACTTTCCGGAACTTGATATACATTGACACAATCTATTCGCTCGTTGATTTCTTTGATACTTCTAATGATGGGGTTGGAATTCTCAGGCCCGTAAGGATACTTGCACTCATAGAGGTGGGTTATTCTATAGTTCATCTGTGTTTTTGACATTTTAATTATTACATACAATGAAGAAGAGGCTTTAAGCAAGTGTCACCATACCAGTAATTATAATATTTAAATGTTTAATATAATTAAAGTCTTAAGTATACTTATTTGACTGACTTGACCAAAAAGAGTATACGGTCAAATCGATCAAATCGGTCAAATCGGTCAAATTTCAGTCAATGTTTGATTAATTAATTAAATTAGAATAATGAAGTTGACTCATTTGACCAAAAAGAGTATACGGTCAAATCGATCAAATCGGTCAAATCGGTCAAATTTCAGATCAGTACCGAAAATCTTAAAAGCATGAAATGTTGAAGAAACCATGGGCTCACAGTAACATAACGATAAGTGTCCACTCTCAAATTTGATTACAAGCTAATGTATTTAGTGGCAGTTAATATATTTAAAATACGAATTATTAATCAATTTATCTAATTTTCCCAATTCAATTGTATTTTGATAATATAATTCATATAAAAGGTCATCATTTTTATTGCATTTAATAATAAAACTATAAAACAATTTTGAAGTTTATTTACTAAAAATGATTTTTATTAAAGAGGAATATGATGAAATAAATTACAATGTACCTCATAATATTTATAGAATTTTGAATTAAATAATATTCCTTTTTAATAAAAATCATTTTGAGTAAATAAACTTCAAAATTGTTTTATAGTTTTATTATTAAATGCAATAAAAATGATGACCTTGAATATGAATTATAGGCAATGAGGTAGTATCCTCCCCCCCCTAATGTATACTTTTTATTTTGTAGTCTGATAGAGTTTTTGACGCTGAGTAATAGTAGCAGATGAACATGGAATGTGCGAGCAATAGTTTTCGAGCTATGGCCTCACCAAAGTTCCTTTTTATATATAAAAATCACTATAAATTTTACAAAAATTTTCAAATTTTTCACAAAATTTAATTTCTCTAAAATTCACGATTTTAACAAATATTCACTTTATTGACAATTTATATCAAACTAATCTTAATTTAATAAGGTGAATCTTAATTATATATTTTTAAATCTTAAATAAAGGGAAAATTAATTTTAAAATCGAATTTTTTAATTAAGATTAGTTTGATATAAATTGTCAATAAAGTGAATATTTGTTAAAATCGTGAATTTTAGAGAAATTAAATTTTGTGAAAAATTTGAAAATTTTTGTAAAATTTATAGTGATTTTTATATATAAAAAGGAACTTTGGTGAGGCCATAGCTCGAAAACTATTGCTCGCACATTCCATGTTCATCTGCTACTATTACTGAGCGTCAAAAACTCTATCAGACTACAAAATAAAAAGTATACATTAGGGGGGGAGGATACTACCTCATAGCCGAATTATATTATAAAAGTATTTTTATTTTTGCCCTTACTTATCCTAAGAGATTTTGAATATCATTTTTATTACTTTATGAGTGATTTACAATAAAAATTTGAATAGATCCTTAATATTTTTTTAAAAAATTTTTAAATTAAATATGTGGTGGTGGGACAAATACCGCCTCATATGATAAATATACCGATTTAAAATCTTATTAATAAAAGTTATCTGTTAACAATAAAAATAATGAAACATTTACCTGAATCAAGCAAGCATGAGAAACTATGAAATAGACAAATGCATATCATAAATACTATATTTGATTATATGCTTTATTTTATAACAAAAATAATAATAATAAAAATAATAATGTGATCACAATGAGGTCTCTGGGACCCCCCATCTAAAATATATGTTATTATATAAGGGTCAAGCCCTTTAGATTAAATCCCATATCTTTTGTCTTGCGACTTTTTTGGTTCTTTTCAAATTGATTCTTGTTTCTTTCAGTTTTGTCTATATTTCTGTCACCACATCAGGGTTCTAGTCATATTTACTTCTTTCTATAGAAGCTTATTGTATCTTTGTAGCCAGTTTTTCGAGATCGTATCTGAGTTATTTTAAATCAATTTGGATATGAGGAAGATGTTTCCAGTTGGCCTCAAATTCTTAATTACAGTGGCATCTTACTGGTTTACCAAAAGCTTTAGGTTAGTGATGTATCAAGACCATTAATGAGTTAAGCATGTATTTAGAGAGCAATTTAGCTCTTTAGTACCAAAATCTTTCTTCATAGTTGTCAACTTCCATCAATTGAGCATTAGAGAAGAGTAAGAGATAGTTTGCTATAAAATCTCATATTTATCCATCCAATCATTGTAAATAGTAGACATGTTAGATGTTTCAAGCTGATATTTCTATTGAATTGATGAGATTATTATTAGGTCTGTTAGAAAGGAAGAGTGATCAAAAAGTTTTAATCTGTTGTGATAGAACACCCTTAAAATGGTTTCTCCTCTTTTGATAAAAACTGCAGTTCATCTTTTGTATAGTTCTACCATTTCTCCTAAATATTGGGGTTTTGTTGCAGCAATTATGGGTGTTAATTTTGTTTAAACCCTGGAGAAGATATATTGTTAGTATATTCTTTAGTATAGGTAGTCATCACTTTTAAACCTGTTCAAATAAGATATTTTCTATTTGCTGTGAATGTCTTAAATGATCTCTTCGAAGATTTTTATTGGGTGTTAGCTTATGTTAAGCCCTAGATATCTAAATTTCTTCTTATATTAGTAGAGGTTGAAAAAGTCGAACTTCTATGCGATAATATCAACGCATTTAGCCTCGTTGATAACAAGACCATAGATTATGAAGTGTTCTCTAATTTTGGATTTTATGTCTTCGACGTTGTCTCCTGGATCAAGTATGAATGCAATATCATCCGCATAGACTTTTATTTTCTTTCTTATCTTGAACTTTTATCTTATCTCGAAGGTTCTTAAAGCATTGTCTAATAGAAGGACAAAGAACAATGGAGATGTTTTGCCCCCTTAAGGAACTTAGGTCGAATTGATTGAAAAATCGAAATAAAAAACATTCAAATAAATCAAGAAGCCTACTCACAAAATATGTTATATATTAACATTCTTATTAATAAAAAATTAAATTATTATTATTAATTAGATTAAATGGAGTAAATTTATTCCATTTTAGTAAAGTAACTTAGTTATTTGTGCTGATAAGCCAAATCTTGAATTTATTGTTCCATTATTTTTTTCATTGTCTTTATCGCTATCCTACAAAAATTTAGCATTTTTCTATATCAGGAGTCACTCACAAAATATATTATATTTTTGCGAGTATTTCCGCTTTAATATTTTCAATAATTTGAAATAGTCATTAATCTTAAAACATTCTTAATTATAGATATTGCGCGCTTTTTTAAATAAAACTTCATAATGTTTTTTGCAATAAATTATGCTACTAAAAAAAGCATCAACCTTTAAATCTTTCCCTCATTAAGTAACACAATATTATATATAAAAAGTGCAGAAAGTTTTGTCAAAAAACGCATGAATTAATATAGATAAACTAAGCATGATAAAAATGAGAAATGTGAATAATAGGAAATTTTAAAATGGAGTCTCTCGCAAAAAAAATAAAAATTTCGCGAGTCACTCCGAAGATCGAAAAAATCAGAATTATGGCAGCGTATAGGCATTCAAAAACGATCAAAAGTAACTTTGCCCTAAAACAAAAATCCAACGAGAACTTGACAACAGCATCATTACCATCTTGAATTGGAAAAAATCCAATCCATTTTAACTAACCGAATTAATTTATTAAATTATTAAATTATAACAATTTAATTATTAACTATATTTTTATAATCGGTTTTTTGATTAGTTTGAATATTCATTATTTCGATTTTTCAAACAATTCGACCTAACTCCTCAACTAATTTTAATTTTAATTCCCTATCAGTATATATAGTAAGGTTATAGTAGGTGAGTAGCAGTTATTAACATTTTATCCCAGACATCAACCTAATCTCTAGTATGAGAATCACTTAAGAATTCTGGTTTGAGTTCCTTGAAATTCTGTTCAGATTTCTGATCAGTAATCTGGTGTGTGACGTATTAGTTACTAAATAGGTTACTGGTAGCATGTTAGGGGGTGCTTCTGGAGATTTTTGATCTTCTAGGTCTGACTCTTAATCTTCCCATTCTGATTCAATGGTTTAATAGTCTAAGTCCCAGAGATCTAATCCTTCATTTTCAAGATCCGAATCAATGTCGAATTGGGGTATGCTGAAGATTTTAGCGCCCTTCATAACAGCGGACAAAGCCGTCATGTAAGACATCGTTATCGCTTCGGTTCTAATTTAATAATATTTATTATGATGTTTGTAACAAAAATAATATAACTCAAGAGAATTAATTTAGTTAAGTAAGTTCATTACATTAATTACTGCTTGAATAACTTCAAGCATAAAAAATATGCTTACCTTAATATAATAGAATGTAAACGACGTTAAAGATATAGAAGAATTCCACTTACTTAATTTATCTTTACTTTTATGCACTTATATCACGTTATTAGTTGAATAATCTAACTATATTCATAAATTATTTTGATATTTGCCTTTTATCATTTTAATTAAATATTTATATATTTTTTTAATTTAGTGGTAATTAAAAAAATTAATTTATCTGAATAACTTTTAATGAGATAGTTCTAAAATAAAGATATGAAATACTTATTAATTCATTTTTTCCAAGAATTATTCGCTTGCTGCTTATGAAATTTTTTTATTTTATATTTTTAATTAAATTTCGATAAAATATAAACTTTTTCATGCAATGTTTTAATATGATTTACAAATAAACCATGTTTGTAAATTAGTATTGACCAGTTTATCACGAATATTAAAATAAATTCAATCTTTTATATATATATATATAAATATATATTTATGTATAATGAATTAAATCATTCCTCATACTAAGTTGATATTAATATTAAATTTGATATTTACATTCATTAATTATATGATTTTATCTATATATTTATAATCTGTCAAATCAATCTCATTAGAATTCTACTAAACTATTAAATTTTCAAAACTTTTATATCATATTTAAGCATTTTTATTTTGGTAACATAATATAACTTGAGCTTGTCAATAATCAATTATTAAGAGAACATCAATGATTAATAAATTATTATAAATTTATTGATATTATTCTTAAATAAGATATTTGTCAATTATATAATTTAGGAAAGAAATCATATTTAGCAACCTCCATATCTAAAAAAATGTTTCAATTTATGCTTAAAAATTATTATATAAACTATTAATATTTACAATTATATAAAGTTCGTAAATTTATAATTATTTAGTTTCATTGACTATCTTACTCAAGTAAATTATCAAAATATCTAGGATATTTTTATTTATATTAAAAATAAAATTAATAAAAAATAGTTAAGAATTTTAATCTGTAAAGAAATATATTATTCAATGTATTAGATAAAAAAACTATCAGACAGTATAAGTGTTAATTTATCCCTTTTATTTATTTTATTTGTCTCCAAGTTTATTATCTTAAAATAGATATAAAAAAAGAATAAATAAGGAAATCCAAATTGATAATCAATTTATTTAATCATAACAGTCACGAATTTGAAAAGCTTGGAATTTAAGTTTAATGTACTAGAGTTGTAGTGTTTTTAATAAATAATTTTAGTTTATAAAATGTATAATCTTATAATTATTTATCATATTTAGATTAATGATAAAAATCAGCATTTCATAGAGTTGCATATTAGTTAGTCCAATAAAATAGGAGCTTCTTATAGACTTATTGATTAACATAATTAATTTTGAATGAATATTGTAGAAATACATTTGAATTTGGAAAATTAATTATTAATTTATTTATTATAATTCAAAATCGTGGCAGTTAAAGTTGACCAATTTAAACGATCTTGGGCTCTTTCGATAGAGATTCAAAATTAGGTGGACTTTATTATTGGCGGTACTATTTTATCTCATCTCTGGAGCGAGATAACTTCAATTTAATTAAACTCATCTAAATTCATTGAATTATACCCTCACATTAAAGTTGAGTTATCTCGCTCCCTCGATGCGATAAAATACTACCGCCAATAATAAAGTCCAGCTAATTTTAAATTCTCAATCGAAAAAGCCCAAGATTGTTCAAATTGGCCAACTTTAACTGCCGATATTTTGATAAATTATTTATTTAAATGTAATTAATTTACCAAATTCAAATGTAAATCTATAATATTACAGCTGTAAAAGCATAATAAGATTACGACCAAACTTAATAATGAGGTATTAGAGAAGAAGATGAAAGCTCACATTTCATATGGAATACTAATGATTCAATAAAACTCAAGAAAACAGTTTTGAAACAGATAGCAATTGATCTTTACTTCATAACGATATTATTACATAAGTTAGCATTGAAAATGGTTGTTAAAAAGTCTAACATGCTGAACGTTTTAGATGATACAGCAAAAATGGCAGCAACCAATTTATTGAATGTAAAGCCTTGTTTATTTGCAAGTAGATTTCTTAAATTCTTTAGTCAGTACTTATTTGTCATAGAGCAAAAAAATAAAATAATCCTTTTCCGCAATAAATCAATCTCAAGAAATTGGTTAGCTCAAACAAAATCTCTGCTTGAATTCATTGTTTATAGAGATTGATAGTTTTTTGAAAAAAATTTATTGAGCTAGAATCATTCGCTTGATTGATATTAAAATCTATGTATTCAAGCTCAGTAAGTTTGACTTTAAGCCATGTCAGTGTAATAATAGTAGTACAAACAAAATACGAAGAGGGTAACTAATGGACTAAAACAAGCAAGAAAGTGTTTGGCAAAAAATATAATAATTTTCATTTCTCTAATATCTTTCGCAGTCTTCATTTAGCATTTATTAAATAAAAACTCCGTTTGATGAGGTTGGTGATTTTGTTTGATAAATCTTATAAATATTTCCTATAAATTAATGAAAGTTTTAAAAGATATAAATAAGAGCTGAAGGAGGATTAATAATAACGTAATATTATTGAAATAGATTTGAAATGGGAAAATTCAAAAATAAAAAAGATATGCTTTTTTTTAAATTATATATAACTGCCAGTAATTAGGAGTGTTCTTAATTCTAATTTGAAGACATTAAATTAAACAGTAATCTATATTAAATTTAAAAGTTTAATAAATATATAATTATTAAAAAGTGGCCAGGTGGTCTGGCATAGTTTTTGGTGGTCAGTACCGCAGCTAGAGATCCAATTACTAACGCTCTTACATTCTCTGGACTCCTCTCAGCAGCGATAATGTTGGCAGCTATATCTTCGTGTGCGCTGTTACTGATGTCCATCTTCCAGATACTAACTTCTACCAATTCAGAATGAACATCCTTGAAAATCTTGAACTTGTGACAAGAGACATTGAGAAAGTTTCATTAGTAAGAACTGAGTCATACACCCGGCCAGACCACCTACGACCACCTGAAACTATCTTTTTAATAATTATATATTTATTAAACTTTTTTAATTAAAATAGATTACTGTTTAATTTAATGTCTTCAAATTAGAATTAAGAACACTCCTAATTACTGGCTGTTATATATATTTTTAAAAAACATCTCTTTTTTATTTTTGAATTTTCCCATTTCAAATTTATTTCAATAATAATAATTTATTCACATCAGGGCTCAAGGCCTGACAGGATATGATATATTTTATTAAATTTAAGGGTCAAGTCCTTTTGTAAATCCCATATTTTTCTTCAATGTTATTTCTGGAAAATTTAGGTAAATTCTGACATTTTTCATTTATTTTTCCATATTCTCTCTGATGTCTTTCTTAGTTGTATTAAATTCTTCTTTGTTTATAATCTGGCTCATTGGTTTAACTTTATCTACACCTATGTTTGATATATGTTCCCAGTTAATTATTGATTTATAGCCACTTTTACATTCAAGGTCTAAACTAAATAGCTTTTGTCAAGAACTGCCGCCAGTGAATTAGTTATATGTTTGGTTAGTATTTTCACTTTATGATTATTTAAACTTTTGAATCGATGCTATAACCTAATTTACAATCAGAGAAGTTCACATTAAAAACTTGAGAATTATGTTACCTAATCATTTCTTATATTTATAGATTTTTGTATGGAACTTTAAATTAAATTCCAGATATTATATTAATGATAATTATAATAGGGAATTTATTAAACAGCTTCAATCTATTTGTATAGAAAGTACATGTAAAGGAGTCACCTCTTTATATAATGTAGATTACATCTTTTTATTTATTTTATTATTTCATCGATAAGTCTTGTAACTGCTGGTGCTAAAAGTGGCATTATTATGTTTTTACATATTACTACATATATTATTAGAGCACTCTCTAATGAAAATAATAGCCACGCTTGAATCTTCTTAGAAAAATAGTTTGATCTTCATATTTAATTAAAACCCCATAGATCAATTAAGACATGAGAATTGGAGTTAAGAACAATTAAATTAAAAATTAATAATTATTGGGTGAAATTAAATATAATCAAATTTGCACACCCTGATTTGACTATTTTATAGAGACAATTAATCGAGCCAATAGTTTTAATAATTAGCCTAAATATTATAATTATACGTTAATAATTATAAATTTTTAATTTAATTGTTCTTAACCCCAATTCTCGTGTCTTAATTGATCTATGGGGTTTTAACAAATTTCTTCTTCTTAGATTATCCTAGAGTTACTATAAATATCTGAACCTGTCTTTTAATTAGCTTAGATTTTATAAGTCAAAACTTTAGGTACTATTTACAACTTATATATATCTCATTAATCACTAATCTATAAAATTAAATATTTTAACTTATATTTTATGTGTGATAACTCCAATTATATCTCTTAATATCAAGGAAAAGAAAAATGGAGATGGTTTTTCTCAATGAAGCTCTGCTTGTTCCAATTTTTAATCAAACAAAAATTAAGATAATATGGCTAAATAAGATGTGTGGGAGTAATTAGCTTATTATGCCATTTGTCAGTATATCGTTCTTTAAAAAATAATTTTGATAGCATCGTTAAACTATTCTGTCCAAGTCTCTAATCTTGAACTGTGGGTTTTCAAATACTAGGTTAGTAGGTATGTCCTTTCATTTCATAATCTTTTTCTAACATAGGATGCATTTGATCTTTTTTATAGAATTTTGATTTTTTTCATTTTTCTCTATTTCGTCTTCGAGATCCCAATCTGTCAAAGTCGTCATTTAAGACAAATTTATTTGCCACTCTAATTTATTAATAGAACTAAGAATATACTAAAACCAAAAAGAAGTTTTGATTATTCGAAAGTATCCAATATTATTAACGAAATTTTGTAAGCCTCGTATTAAAATTCATAAAAACTTTAAATTATAATTTTTTTGATAAATAAAAAGTTGAATGATTTAACAATCAATTCAAAATAGAGAATTATAAACATTAAAGATTCAAAATCAATGACACTAAAATTATTTTTATGTATTTATATGATATAAATAAAAATTTATCAAAATATATATACAAATTTTTGAATAAAAATAAATTGCAACTTAATTATTTTAAATTTGCAGAAATGCTTCGGCTTTATTTAAATATGCATTCAAAATCCCTAAACTCCTAAAGATGTTTGATTGAGCTTTTGATTGATAAAAGTAGACTATTAGTGCATACTTTATTAGGGTTTTAAAAGGGTTTATGTAGGGGTTATATCCTTAAATATTAGTATTTTAAGTGAGTATAATAAGCGAGTTTTTAAAATATTTCACTCAAACATAAGCTTAGAGTCATGTGGCAGTTATCTAAATTTTATCTTTCTAAGATGATGTTTGATTGTTTCTATTGTTAGTTAATTCTCTTAGCTTGGCTTGATAATAGTTGAGTATGCTAGTTCTCTGAGACCTCCATTTATTTATTTTTTATCAAGATATTATTTGATTCTCTGCTTAGAATCTCTCTCACCACTGCAGTTAAAGTAATCGTTTCTTGGCATGTCGCTCTCTATTATTATTACTACTGATAGAGCCCAGATATCCCATTAAATGTCTCCATCTCTCCAATCCTCTCTCTCTGGGAAATATCCAGGAGTGCCGTATACATTTCCTTATGCAGAGGCTTGCACTCTTTGAGCTCTGTTGAAGTCAATAATATAAACTCTAAGAGGCTGAAAGTTCATCATGATATTCTCTGGCTTTTAGTCTCTATGAACATAACCTAGCTTGTGAAGCTCTTCAATCTCTTCAACTATCTGCTATACTATCTAGCTAATTCATCTTTGGCATCTATTGTCAGATAAGAATTCTCTGTAAGTCATTTCAAGTAATGGAAGCCTGAAGGCGACATGATCTTTACCAAGTAAAATAGCATCAAGCTAGATGATATGCCTGCACTCATTTAACTTTGCCTTTTAAAGAGCATAATATTCATTAGCAAATTCCATTTGGAACTTGTCATCAGCAAGGAAGTAATTGAAAGGATATATCTTATAAGCATATTATTCATCAGTAATGACTCTCTTCTCTATTTTATCTTCAAGAGTGAGATAGCTTTCGAGACAAGAATCTAAGTCAATAATTTTTAATATGGGAATCTTCATTACCTCTATTTTAACCATAATTTTATTGATCTCAGAGACTGGAAGGTTCTTGACTGCTTTCTTCATTTTAACTTACTTCTACACTTCAACTCTAAGAGACTCCACTGTGTTTCTTGATCTTCTCTTTTAAAGGAATCTATTCCCTGTAGGTTCATGAATAAAGACAAAACCTTAATTGTGCTTTTTCTTTAAGTGCACTTTGAGGTCTCTAGTATGAGAATATAGCTTCTCACAGAACTCAAAGACATACTTCCCATCTTCTTTTTAATGCTTGAGATATAACTTGGGCATATCGTTGTGTATATCTCTCAAGTGTCTCTTATAAGTTGACTTGTAAGGGAAAACTTTATTGCATTCTTTGCATTAATAGTCAACTTTGGCTGGTATTTATTAATGCTCTATGGCAGGTTGTTTAACCTCCTCCTTAATTTGCACAGCTTCTTTGATAACCTCCTACTTAACTTATATTTAAATATCAAAGCTAGACTGGCCAAAGCTGTCATAAGTAGGCTCCCACTGAGTACAAGCGTCTCTGGTCTCTACTTTCTTGGTTGCTGGAATGATAACTTTTATTGGCTTGATCCAAGTAATGCCGCTCTTCTTAGCAGGTTAGCGCTCGTTTTAGTTTGCTGATATATTTTATTATAATAATGATAAAATCTACCGAGATAAATTATTATAGTAGAGTATAAGAAAGACACTCTGGTAGATTCTTTGCTGAGAGGTAAGAAAATTAACTAACAATAAAAGATTGTAAGTTGACACATTTTATGAGAATTTTATAAATTTTAGTAAATTAAAATATTCCTAATGAAGTTTTGTTTCTCTAGGAGGTCCTCCAAATCAAGTTTGAACTTAATCTGGAGGTAAAGTTAATAATTTTTTTTAGTTTAATATGGTCCTAATTAAGTTTTAACCATAAAATTTAACTCCTAATAAAGTTTGAACTTAATTTGGAGGACCTCCTAAAATAATTAAACATTATTAGGAGCAAAATTAATGGAGATAGATTGATAAAAATGGAAATCAATCTATGGAACTTGGAGCAAGTTTTCAATGCTTCTCCGCATACCTTTTCAAGGTTGACCTCCAGTATGTCCTCCATATTTAGTAGTAAGATTTTAATAAACTTAGAATGGATATCCATAATTTTAAATTTCATTAACATTTCTAGAAAGAGTTAGCAAGATGGAGTCTATGAATGATGCAATGACAGAGAATTTAATCTCAAGATTTAATAGGAAAATTTCGAAGTAAAGAGGACCTTTATAGATATTTGGTATAGCAAGGTAAGTTCTAAGGAAGATTAAAAAATCCATTATAGTTAGATTTTTCTTGCCAACTTAGGAGGGAACTAAAATCTCATTCTTAAAAGCCTTACTGAGTGAAGACAAAAAAGCTTTTAAGACTAATGAAATAAAGATGATAGAGATACCAAACTACCCTGAGATTTCATTAACAAACCTCTATGATGATGCTATGAGTGATCCAGATGTTGCTCTCTACCTACCATCAAAGCTGCAACTCTCTAATAAGTTGCCAGAGAGAAACTTCTTCTTTGGCGTCCTTGGAACTCTGAAGCCTAGTACTTAAATGAAGTAATTTAAGAAGCTAACAAGAAACGATACAGCATCTCTCCTGAAGAAAAAGAGAAGCAAGGTATTAAAATAAGTGATACCTGGCTGTAGGAACTTTAAAAGCATCCTTTCATCTCAAGTAAGCTTAGTCTTCTAAC